>SJYQ01092942.1:125562-137638 GCA_006410935.1 Redunca redunca | reverse complement strand
AAGGAGAGAGTGGAATGGACGCACCCCTCTCATTTGGCCCTCCCCACATCCTCAGGTCGATATCCCGAACATCTGTAGGGGTGCTGGCTTGGTCCAGCTCATCCTCCGACTTGGATCCGTCGCCCTGGTCCTGATGGTGCTGCTGCAGGCTATTCAGCAGCACCACCTCAATCTGCTCCTGGCAGGCTTTGGTTGCCTTACCCAGAGTCAGTGAGCCAGCCCTTCTTTAACTTGACTGCCTAGCCTCCCGAAGGAGGTGATGCAGTGACTTCTAGGGGCGGCTCCGCCCCTGCGGAGACAGTGATAGTCTGGAGCCCGGAAGATGAAAGCAGCTGTTACAAAGCTGAGCATTACTGTTAGGATGGGGCTGAATCTATGGCCCGGAAATGGAGAGGCGGGAGAAGGAGGAACTAGATTCTTTATAGACAGCCCTGGGTAAACACATGGCACACAGCAGTCAGTCCTCTCAGTTCTCTGGACAAAACCTTGAGTTTCTCTAGGAGTCACTTCTAGAGGAATCACTGACATTCTCAGCCAAGAACTGCTGCCTGGGACTATCCACCCTTTCACCCACCCGTTCACTCATGAAATATCTGCTGAGAACTTGCAGGACCCTAGGCAATGTGCTGGGGACTGGAGAACACAAGGTTGGGCAGAACCAGACAGGGTCCTTCCCTCTGCCAAACTCTTGCATGAGGGGGAGGAAGACTGACATAGTAACCACACAGTAAAGATACAGTGTGACACAATGTAAGCCCACTTCCTAAAGGAGCATGAGAGGTCAAAGAAGGTTTTTCTGGGGCAGGGATGAGGAGGTGTTATCTATGTATAGGAGGAATGTATGAGAATTCCAGACACACTAATAGCAGGTGCAGAGGCCCTGAGACTGAAAGGATGTATGCAGATGGAAAGAAGGTCAATGTGGCCAGTGTAGGGAGATCAAAGATAATGGTGCAGGTTGACACTGGAGAGGCTTGCAGGGCCCAGAAGAAACTGAAGGGTTCCGCAAACCCTTACCCCCAGTTAATTTTGTCCACAGAAAAGAGTCACAAGACTTGTGAATGAATTTCCCATTTTATTTCACTAAAGTCAGCACCCACACAGTGTAGGCACAAACCAACTAGTAAGATACCTGGGACCCAGGTGGCCCAGCCTTGGGTGGGGAAGCTGTGAAGGATAAGAGTTCCCAGCAGTGGGAGGGAGCTCTTAAAGAGTTGTACTGTGTGCTCCATAGTGTCCAACTCTGGGACCCCATGGATTGTAGCCAGCCAGGCTCCTCTGTCCATGGGGATTCTCCAAGCAAGAATACTAGAGTGGACTGCCATGCCATCCTCCAGGGGATATTCCCACTCAGGGATTGAACCCAGGTCTCCCACATTGCAGGCAGATTCTTTACCATCTGAGCCACTAGGGAAGCTCAAGAATATTGGCGTGGGTAGCCTGTCCTGTCTCCAGAGGACCTTCCTGACTCAGGAATTGAACCAGGGTCTCCTGCATTGCAGGCGGATTCTTTACCAGCTGAGCTACCAGGGAAGCTCAGAGTTAGGGCTGCTCCAACTGGAGGTTGTGGAAGTGAGGCAGAAGCTGCAAAGCAGACTTGAGTAACCATGTCAAGGAGTTTGGACTTCTTCCTAGAAGGGTAGGCTTTGAGCTAGGGAACGACATGGCCCTCAGGCCTCCCAGGGCCACTAACTAGAGGAACAGGAAACAATCCTTCCCAGGGAGCGGGGCAAGCGGGGGAGGATGGGGCTCCTGCCCCAAACCTTTGGATGCCCTTCTGGGCCCCTCTGAGGCAATGCTAGTACTAGTCCCATCTGGGCACAGGGCTGGGCAGAGGCCTCCAGTGCTCCTGCCCTCTCAGCAGTGACTGGTCTTAGAGCCTCTTCCCCAGACCCCCAGGTCCTGCCGAGTTCAGCCTGCACACTGAAGCCATATGGCCTCGCCACCCTCAGCCCTCACCGCCCACACTTCCGTGCAGGTTCTGTCTGAAACCAGTGTCCTCTGGGCTCCAAGGGGCAGAGCCTGCATCTGTGCCCTGAGTGAGTGGGAAGGGAGAAGGGGACCCCCACCCTGCTGCCTTGCCCTAGTCAGGACATCTGGAAGAGGGCAGCTTTCAGGGCCTCAGCCCCGGGCTCACCATGCTCTCTCACGCTATGGACAGGATGCCCGAGGAGACAGCTCCTGCCGTTCCCCCAGGACCCTCTCACCTCCTTCCCTGCAGGTGAGAGCAAGGGAGGGGGCTGCGGGTAGGGACAGGACTGGAGCTGAGGCCTGGCTCAGAGCCGGGACCCTGCCCAGCCTCTTCTCTATGCTCCCTGTCCCAGCCTCTCCCAGTTCACTAACCCTCCCTTCTTCCCAGAGAGTAGCATTCCATGGTCACTGAGCTAACCAGGCCATGTCCTGCTGAAAGTCCCTCCAAGACTCCCTCAGCCCTGTCAGGCCACATGCACTGCCCTTGCCCCACTTCCCTAACCCTGTGAGTTTGGCTTACATGTCACCTCCCCCAGGAAATCCTCAAGCCTCCATTCTTCTGAAAACAGCAGTGGCTCTGTGTCCCTCAGGGTCAGCCTTCTCTATTTGCCTATGAGCACAGCAATAGAGGAAGCCTGTGCTAAGAAAGGGGTTTGGCCAAGCTGTTGTGTGGGGAGGGGAGGGACAGCAGACCATCGTGGGCCTGGGCCTCTATGTACACAGGAGGCCAGTGGCATAGCAGTCAACAGGCCACCAACTTGGAGGCCACAGCCAGAATGCCACTCCAGGCATGTTGTCAGGAGCTGCACGACACAGTGACTGACAGAGTCAGGAAGGCTAACTGCTCCCTCTGCGAGTGCAGGGGAATTGGCCACGAGGCCAGGCCTGGCTAGACTACGTCTCAGAAGTGGCTGACAGTCCTGGTTATCCTGGGTGGGGTCGCCGGGAAAAGGCCTCTAAGACCTGTAGTATGTCCACATTTTTATTCCTGATATAGGTAGATTCCCCACCACGACCCTTGATAAGTTTTACTGGGAGTATATCAATTTTGTTAATTTTTTTTAAACAATCACCTTTGGATTTCTTTTGCTCCTTTGTTATCTGGGTTTCTTAACATGGAAATGTACATAATTCACTTTATTCCTTGCTTCTTTTCTGCACCTTCCTTTCACTCCATCCCACAAACTTTAAGGTGTTGTTTTTGTTTTGTTTTTCATTCACGTAGAGATATTTTTAGAATTTTTCTTTGACCTGAGGCCTGTGGGTAACCTGAAGTGTTTTCCATAATGTTCAAAACTTGGGAATTTTCTAGCTGTCTTTTTATTATTGGCTTGTTATTTAATTCTGTGGTGGGAAAATATACTCTTATGATTCTGATCATTTGATTAACCAAATTTATCAAAGCCTATATGTTCCAGTATATGATCTAGCTTGATGAATGTTTTATATGCATGTAAAAGTACCATGTATCCTCCAGTTGTTACCTGTAGTGTTCTAAAAGCATCAGATTAAGTTGGTTGACTGTGTTGTATAAAAAAAAAATTTATATCCTTACTGATCTTTTTTGTCTGTTAGTTCTATCAATTAGTAGAAGATAAGTGTTAAAATCTCCAAATTTAATTGTGAAATTGTCTATCACATTTCACTTTATATATTGTGAGACTCTAGGTGCACATACATTCATGATTGTTTTATCTTCTTGTTGACTTCATTATTTTTGCATTCTGAAATATCCCTCTTTATCTTTGACACTCTTTTCTTTAACACTGCTTTGATATTAATATAGTCACACAGTTCCTTTTGATTAGTGCCCTCATTGAGTGTTTTTTCCCATCTTTTTTACTTTTTACCTAACAGTGTCTTAGTATTTAACATGTTTATCCTACAAATAGCATATGACGGGAGTTTTCCCCTGTGGCCTGTTAATCTCTGCCTTTGAATTGTGTTTAATACAATTATTTTGACATAGTTGATTTTAAGGTCTATCATCTTGATTTTTATTTTACATTTGTCCCATCTGTCCTTTTCCTCTTTTCCCTTCTTTTCTGACTTATTTTGGATTATTTGAGTCTTTGTCAGCCTTGCATTATATATTATATATTAATATCTACAACTGGCTTATCATTTCCTCTTTCAAGTGGTCTTTTAAGTATTCACTTTAAGAACTGTAATAACAAATATCTTTAAATTAGGACAGGCTACTCTGAATTAATAGTATACAATTTAAAATATAAGGTAAGAAACATACACCATTACGCTTCATTTACTCTCTACCATCCTTTTTACTACTGTTATTATATATTTTATTTCTGTATGTATTAAAATTCCTAGAATACATTGCTACAGTCTTGCTTTAAACAGTCAACTGACTTTTTAAAAATTAAGAACAAATAATCTTTTATATTTCACCATACTTTTACCATTTCCAGCATTCGTCATTCTGTCCTGTAGAGCTGGGTTTTATTGGTACCATCTTCCTTCAGCCAAAGGAGCTGCCTTTGGCCTTCCTTGCAGTGCGGGTCTTTTAACAACACATTCTACCAGCTTTTCTTCATTGAAAATGTATTTATTTCACCTTCATTTCTGTAGCATATTTACACTACATATAAGATTCTAGGTTGACTGCGTTTCAGCGCTTTAATTACGTTATTGGTTTGCCTTCTGACTAGTATTTCTTTTCCATGTCAGCTGGAATTCTTATCACTTCCTGCTGTGTGTAATGTATTTATTTCCTCTAATTTTTTTTCTTTTTTCCAGCTATTGGCTCTGGCAGCTCAGACGGTAAAGAATACACCTGCAATGTCAGAGACCTGGGTTGGGAAGATCCTCTGGAAAAGAGAATGGCTCCTCACTCCAGTATTCTTGCCTGGAGAATCTCATAGACAGAGGAGCCTGGCAGGCTACAGTCCATGAGGTCACAAAGAGTTCATCATGACTGAACAACTTTCGCTCTCACTTTCATTGGCTATGATACCCATGGATGTGGTTTTCTTTGCGTTTGCCTTGCTTGGTGTGTTTTAAGCATCTGGAATGTTTGTCAGTCTTTAGTTCTTCAAATATTTTTCTCCACCTCTCTTCTCTCTCCCCTCTCTTAATCTAATCTCAATTTCATGTATGTTTCCCAGTTTCATAATATATCAAGGGGAATTGAGGCTGTTAATTTTATTTTTTTTAATTGAAGGCTAATTCTTTACAATACAGCATTGTTGATGTGTGTGTGTTTCACTCTCTCTGCTTCATTGTGGATAAGTTCCATTTACTTGGTTTCACGTTTGCTTACTCTTTCTTCTGTAACATCTAATTTGGCATTTAGCCCATCCATTGTAGTTTTTACTTCAGCTATTGTATTCTTCAGATCTAGAATTTCCACTTAGTCCTTTTTAAAAGTGTTCTACCCATATCCCAGAATATCTCATTACCCATCTGTTATGGGCTTCCATAACACAGTATTATAACTGAGTGGCCTACAACAATAGAAATTTGTTCTCTGACAGTTCTGGAAAAGTCCAAACTCCAGGTGTCAGCAGGGTTGGTTCCCTCCTGAGGGTCCCAGACTGACCTCATTTTATAACTATATCTGTAAGGATCCTATTTCCAAATTAGGTCACATTCGAAGTTCTGGTGAACATGAATTTTTGAGGGACACTATTCAACTTATTATTACCCCTTCTCTATCACAATTATTCTTTTGCTATTAATTAGTTTATATATTTATAATAGTTGTTGCATGTCCTTGCCTGCTACTTCCAATAACTTAGGGTTTTATTTTTGGGAGGGGGGCTTCCATTGACCATATTTCCTCTTTATTATAAAGCATGTTTTCTTGCTTCTTCTCATGCCTTATAATTTTTTACTGATTCTAGAATATAAAAGTGAGAGAAAATATAATGGAGCATACATATCAAAGTATATATTGGGTTTTTTTTCAGTTTACTTACTTTGTGGCCGTGCTGGACCTTCGCCGCTGCGCACGGCCTTTCTCCCGCTGCGTGAGTGAGGCCACCGTCGCGGTGTGCGGCCTCCTCGCTGCGCTGGCTTCTCTCGTGGAGCACAGGCTTCAGCTGCAGCCCCTGGGCTCTAGAGCACGGACTCCGTAACCGGGCCACAGGGTCTTAGTTGCACCGTGGCACGTGGAATCCTCCCCGAGCAGGGACTGAACCCATGTCCCCTGCCCTGGCAGATGGATTCCCATCCACTGTGCCACCAGGGAAGTCCTATATTATTTTGTTTTGTTTACTTTCTTAAGAATGCAAGTCCTTACCTGTTTGGCAGTTAGAGGGAGAGGCTCATCCTTCAGATTCCTACTAAGCTTTGTGAGAAGATTAACAAACGGTACAGGTTAGAGATGAGAAGGATCACACTCACATGAGACCACCATCACTTCAGACCCTAACTGCAAATTCAGGGGTTTCACCAAAGCACTGTTGGGAGTGGCAATTTTCAAGGACTCACAGAACCTGCTCAAAGATATTATACTCCCTATATACACTGTATTATACAGTTTCTTACAGAGAAGGGATACAGATTAAGATAGACAAAGTGAAGAAGTTCATGAGTCTACAGAAGTGAAAAGTGTGGGGCGTCTGCGCCTTCTCTCTGTGTAGCCAGGACATACACAGTATGCTGGGCGCTAGGGAGGCTGTTCTGAGTTACTTAGGCAAGACATCGATGGCTGACCTCAGTCTGCAGATCAACCAACACCCTGTGACGCTGAATCACCTGTGCGGTTTTTCTGGTGTGAGTAGTCCCCACCCTGAGGAGCAGTCAGCACCCACCCTAAATCAGGTCTTTTTCTCTGGCTAGCCCAGCGCTCCTTGGAAGAAAAGCTATGACCAACCTACACAGCATATTAAAAGCAGAGACATTACTTTGCCAACAAAGGTCCACCTAGTCAAAGCTATGGTTTTTCCAGCAGTCATGTATGGAGTGAGAGTTGGATACAAAGAAAGCTGAGCGCCGAAGAACTGATGCTTTTGAACTGTGGTGTTGGAGAAGACTCTTGAGAGTCCCTTGGACTGCAAGGAGATCCAACCTGTCAACTCTAAAGGAAATCAATCCTGAATATTCACTGGAAGGACTCATGCTGAAGCTGAAACTCCAATACTTTGGCCACCTGATGTGAAGAACTGACTCATTGGAAAAGACCCTGATGCTGGGAAAGATTGAAGGCGGGAGGAGAAGGGGATGACAGAGGATGAGATGGTTGGATGGCATCCCCAACTCTGGGGCCATGAGTTTGAGCAAGCTCTGGGAGTTGGTGATCGACAGGGAAGCCTGGCATGCTGCAATCCGTGGAGGTAGCAAAGAGTCAGACACGACTGAGCGACTGAACTGAACTGAGCCCAACACTCCCAGAAAATAAAGCATAATTTAGGGAAAACAAAGGTATCTCCCAGGACCTGAGGGCAAAATCCAGACCTCTTTGGGGACAGTTAAATTTCTTTAAGACACAGGACAACCTTTGCCTGTGGCCAAGGCTCTGACAGCAAAATGACCATATTGCTGAATAGCTGGGGGACCAGTGCTGAGGTTCTGGTTGTTGTTCAGTCACTAAGTCATGTCCAGTGATTTGCGACCCCATGGACTGCAGCATGCCAGGCTTCCCTGTCCTCCACTATCTCCCAGAGTCTGCTCAAATTTGTGTTCACTGAGTTGGTGATGCTATCTAACCATCTCATCCTCTGACGCCCTCTTCTCCTTTTGCCCTCAATCTTTCCCAGCATCAGGGTCTTTTCCATTAAGTCTGTTCTTTGCATCAGGTGGCCAAAGTATTGAGCTTCACTTTCAGCATCAGTCCTTCCAATGAATAATCAGGGTTGATTTCCCTGATGATTGACTAGTTTAGTCTCCTTGCTGTCCAAGGGACTCTTAAGAGTTTTCTCCAGTACCACAATTCGAAAGCATCAATTCTTCGGTGCTCAGCCTTCTTTATAGTCCAACTCTCACATCCATGACTACTGGAAAAACTATAGCTTTGACTAGACGGACCTTTGTTGGCAAAGTGATGTCTTTGCTTCTTAATATTCCATCTAGGTTTATCATAGCTTTCCTTCCAAGGAAGCAAGCACAGTCTAATTTCACAGCTGCAGTCACCATCTGGAGTAATTTTGGAGCCCAACAAAATAAAATCTGTCACTGCTTCCATTTCCCCCACTTCTATTTGCCATGAAGCAATGGGATCTGATGCCATGATCTTAGTTTTCTGAATGTTGAGTTTCAAAAAGTTTTTTCACCCACTTCTTTCACCCTCATCAAGAGGTTCTTTAGTTCCTCTTCATTTTCTGCCATTAGAGTGGTATTCATCTGCGTATCTGAGGCTGTTGATATTTCCCCCAGCAATCTTGATTCCAGCTTGTGATTCATCTAGCCTGGCATTTCACATGATGTCCTCTGCATAGCAGGGTGACAATATACAGCCTTGTTGCACTCCTTTCCCAATTTTGAACCAGTTAGTTGTTCCATGTACGATTCTAACTGTTGCTTCTTGACCTGAATACAGGGTCAAGTGTCCCTGTCAGAGTAGGGATAAACAAACAACTCATCTGTCCTACTAGCATTTTCATATTTTTGTACTAATTCAATTGTCATTGTCCCCTTTGTATCTTATGATAAAGTGGTACAGAGCTATTTACCCTAGAAATTAGCTAATAACTAGGTAAATCCAGTTCTCCCTGAGACCAGTCATTTCCCACCTATTTGACTTCCTCAAGGGGCTTTAACTGAATTTCTCCAATACGTGTGACTATTTATAACAAGGCCAGTGTTGCACACTATTGCAGTGTGGCAGCAGACATACCCTGGAAAACCTCTGGTACATGACCAGAGTCCCACTCACCCAGTAAGAATTGGTTCAGTGATGGAAATGTCTCCCAGAGTGATGGGTGTCATTCAGGTTTTCGACTTCCTTTCAATTGTTTCAGGCTGTAAAAGCAGGAGTGGTCTCAGCAACATGCCATCATCCTTTCAGGCATCTGGTGTAACTGAGCTAAGAGGCAATAACATCTTACTCTGAGCCTCTCTTGAGGTACCAATGTAAAGTGCATAAATCATTAAACTTTATGTTCAGCTACCATTCTGCATGGGCTTTCCTGGTGGCTCAGATGCTAAAGAACCTGCCTGCAATGCAGGAGGCCCAGGTTCAATCCCTGGGTCAGGAAGATCCCCTGGAGAAGGGAATGGTTCCCCACTCTAGTATTCTTGCCTGGAGAATTCTATGGCCAGAGTTGCCTGGTGGATCCATGGGGTCACAAAGAATCAGACACTACTGAGAGACCAAAACACACACACACCATTCTTCTTCTTCCTCTCCATTCAAACCCTAATGTTCCCACTTGGGGAGAGGGTTATTAGCCGTGGCCACTGTGCTGGTCCAGACTGCCAGCAGCAATACAAATCTAGTCTAGCACCTACCCTCCCCAAGGCCACTCTCATTCCTGTGGGTAGGGTTGAAAGGGCACAGAACTGGTGGGCTATCCCAGCCACTAAGCAATACAGTGGTATTTCACCCTCAGCCCCAATTTTGCCAAGTTGGGTGAAGATACAACCCACCCCATCAGACCCTTAAGAATCTGACATAAAAATTTAAAGGCATAGCTACAGTTTCTTAGGGGTCATCCCTGCGTTCAGCACGTGCAGTTGCAGCCCTGGTTCTGGACCACTGCATCAGGTAGGACAAAAGAGGTAGAAGTGATGTGAGGAAAAAAGAAAAATAATTATACCACCATCTTTCCCACCTCTTCTTTCCCAAATACCATCCCCAAAAGCAGAGGAATCTAACTACAGGGGACTATCCCTTGCCCCTGGCTTCCCTGCTGGCTCAGAGGGTAAAGTGTCTGCCTGCAATGCAGGAGACCCAGGTTCGATCCCTGGGTCAGGAAGATCCCCTGGAGAAAGAAATGGCAACCCACTCCAGGATTCTTGCCTGGAGAATCCCATGGACAGAGGAGCCTTGTGGGCTACAGTCCACGGGGTCGCAAAGAGTCGGACACAACTGTGCGACTTCACTTTTCATCCCTTGCCCCACCCACTTGTGTGTAAGTGCACAGTCTTAATGGTGTGTAAACCAGCCATTTATGCCTTTATTTCCCCATGTTTTAGGCCTCCAAAACAGTTCCACATTGCTAGTGATTAGTGAAATGGAAGTCAAAACTACAATGAGGTGTCACCTCACACCAGTCAAAATGGCCATCCCCAAAAGTCTATAAATAATAAATGCTGGAGAAAAGGGAACCTTCTTACACTACTGGTGGGAATGTAAATTGGTGCAGCCACTACGGAAAACAGTGTGGAAGTTCCTTAAAAAACTAAAAATAGAGTTGCCACATGATCCAGAAAGCCCATTTCTGCACATATACCCACAGCACTATTTACAATAGCCAAGATATGGAAGCAACCTAAGTGCTCATTTGACAGATGAATGGATGAAGAAGCTATATGATGGGATATAGTACTCAGTCATAAAAAGAATGAAATAACAACATTTAACAGCAACATGGATAGACTTGGAGATTATCATACTAAGTGAAGTAAGTCAGAGAAAGACAAATAGCATATGGTATCACTTATATGTGGAATCTTAAAAAATGATATAAAAGGGACTTCCCTGGTGGTACAGTGAGTGGGAATCTGCCTGCCAGTGCAGGGGACACAGATCCAATCCCTGGTCTGGGAGGATTCCACATCCGCTGAGCAACTAAGCCCATGCGCCACAGCTACTGAGCCTGTGCACTCCAGGGCCCTGGACCACAGCTGCTGAGCCTGTGTGCTGCAACAGCTGAAGCCCACTTGCCTAGAGCCTGTGTTCCACAACAACAGAAGCCAGCACAAGGAGCCTGCGCATCTCAACAGAGCAGACCCCACCCGCCGCAACTAGAGAAAGCTCACACGCAGCAGTGAAGACCCATAATAAGTAAACAAAATTATTTTTAAAAATTATACTAATGAGCCTATTTACAAAATAGAAACAGACTCACAGACATAGAAAATAAACTTTACAGTTATCAAAGGAGAAAGGGGGGAGTATAGGATTAAACAAGGAGCTTGGAATTAACAGATATACACCATGTTATATTGGAGAAGAAAACGGCAACCCACTCCAGTATTCTTGCCTGGAGAATCCCATGGACAGAGGAGCCTAACGGGCTACAGTCTATGGGGTCACAAGAGCTGGACACGACTGAGAGACTAAGCACACCATGTTGTAAAAAACAGACAAGCAACAAGGTCTTACTGTATAACACAGGGAACTGTAGTCAATATTTTGTAATAACTTCTAATAGAAAATAATCTAAAAATAATATATATATGATATATAATTATATCAGTTCAGTTCAGTGGCTCAGTCGTGTCTGACTCTTTGCAACCCCATGAATTGCAGCACTCCAGGCCTCCCTGTCCATCACCAACTCCCAGAGTTCACTCAAACTCACGTCCATCAAGTTGGTGATGCCATCCAGACATCTCATCCTCTGTCGTCCCCTTCTCCTCCTGCTCCCAATCCCTCTCAGCATCAGGGTCTTTTCCAATGAGTCAACTCTTCACGTGAGGTAGCCAAAGTACTGGAGTTTCAGCTTTAGCATCAGTCCTTCCAGTGAACACCCAAGACTCCTTTAGGATGGACTGGTTGGATCTCCTTGCAGTCCAAGGGACTCTCAAGAGTCTTCTCCAACACCACAGTTCAAAAGCATCAATTCTTTGGCACTCAGCTTTCTTCACAGTCCAACTCTCACATCCATACATGACCACTGGAAAAACCATAGCCTTGACTAGATGGACCTTTGTTGGCAAAGTAATTTCTCTGCTTTTGAATATGCTATCTAGGTTGGTCATAAATTTTCTTCCAAAGAGTGTCTTTTAATTTCATGGCTGCAATCACTATCTGCAGTGATTTTGGAGCCCCCAAAAATAAACTCTGACACTGTTTCCCCATCTATTTGCCATGAAATGATGGGACCAGATGCCATGATCTTCGTTTTCTGAATGCTGAGCTTTAAGCCAACTTTTTCACTCTCCTCTTTCACTTTCATCAAGAGGCTTTTTAGTTCCTCTTCACTTTCTGCCATAAGGGTGGTGACATTTGCATATCTGAGGTTATTGATATTTCTCC
>SJYQ01092942.1:32976-119255 GCA_006410935.1 Redunca redunca | reverse complement strand
GGTCCCATCACTTCATGGGAAATAGATGGGGAAACAGTGGAAACAATGTCAGACTTTATTTTGGGGGGCTCCAAAATCACTGCAGATAGTGACTGCAGCCATGAAATTAAAAGACGCTTACTCCTTGGAAGAAAAGTTATGACCAACCTAGATAGCATATCCAAAAGCAGAGACGTTACTTTGCCGACTAAGGTCCGTCTAGTCAAGGCTATGGTTTTTCCTGTGGTCATGTATGGATGTGAGAGTTGGACCGTGAAGAAGGCTGAACGCCGAAGAATTGATGCATTTGAACTGTGGTGTTGGAGAAGACTCTTCAGAGTCCCTTGGACTGCAAGGAGATCCAGCCAGTCCATTCTGAAGGACATCAACCCTGGGATTTCTTTGGAAGGAATGATGCTGAAGCTGAAACTCTAGTACTTTGGCCACCTCATGCTAAGAGTTGACTCATTGGAAAAGACTCTGATTCTGGGAGGGATTGGGGGCAGGAGGAGAAGGGGTCGACAGAGGATGAGATGGCTAGATGGCATCACTGACTCGATGGATGTGAGTCCGAGTGAACTCCGGGAGTTGGTAATGGACAGGGAGGCCTGGCATGCTGTGATTCATGGGGTCGCAAAGAGTCGGACACGACTGAGCGACTGAACTGAACTGAACTGAGGTATGGGAAAGTCATTCTGGCTTAAACAGAAACTAACGAATTTTATGCTAACTAGAATAGCCTATTTATGATCTAGCAAACATACCTTATACATCTGCTTTAATTATTTTAAAAAAAGAGCCCATCCACCAGAAGTAGACTGTTCCATGTTAAAAACAAAGAATTAGGGCTTCCCTGGTGACTCAGTGGTAAAGAGTCTGCCTACCAATGCAGGTGACACAGGTTCGATACCTGATCTTGGAAGATTCCATATGCCCTGGACCAACTCGGCCCACCTGCCACAGCTATTGAGTCTGTGCTTTAGAGCCCAGGAGCTGCAACTTCTGAAGTCTGCATACCCTAGAACCTTGGCTCCACAACAGGAGGGACCACAGCAGTGAGAAGCCTGAGCATCAGAACTAGAGTAGCCCCAGCTCGCCACAACTAGGGAAAAGCCTGTTCAGCAACGAAGACCCAGCACAGCCAAAAATAAATAGATAAAAAATTTTAAATTAATAAATAAAGATTAAATAAGCGTCTCTTATTAAAAAAAAAAAAAGATTAAATCAGTGACCAATTTTCCAGGACAGAATGCTAGAGTGGGTAGCCTTTCCATTCTCCAAGGGATCTTCCCAACCCAGGGATCAAACCCAGGTCTCCCACACTGCAGGCAGATTCTTTACCAGCTGAGCCACAAGGGAAGCCCCAAAATACTGGAGTGGGTAGCCTATCCCTTCTCCAGGGGATCTTCCCAACCCAGGAATCAAACCGGGGTCTCCTGCATTGCAGGCAGATTCTTTACTAACTGAGATATCAGGGAAGCCCTGTGACCAACCTAGACAGCATATTAAAAAGCAGAAACATTACTTTGCCAACAAAGGTCTGTCTAGTCAAAGTTATGGTTTTTCCACTGGTCATGTATGGATGTGAGAGTTGGACTTTAAAGAAAGCTGAGAGCTGAAGAATTCATGCTTTTGGACTGTGGTGTTGAGAGTCCCTTGGACTACAAGGAGATCCAACCAGTCAACCCTAAAGGAAATCAATCCTGAATATTCACTGGAAGGACTCATGCTGAAGCTGAAACTCCAATACTTTGGCCACCTGATGTGAAAAACTGACTCACTGGAAAAGACCCTGATGCTGGGAAAGATTAAAGGCGGGAGGAGAAGGGGATGACAGAGGATGAGATGGTTGGATGGCATCACTGACTCTATGGACATGAGTTTGAGCAAGCTCCGAGAGTTGGTGATCAACAGGGAAGCATGGCGTGCTGCAATCCGTGGGGTAGCAAATAGTCGGACACGACTGAGTGACTGAACTGAAGTGTCTCTTGCTTCCTGGGACACCAGTGCTGGTACCCTTAGATGGGAAGACTACGTTTCACATGCCAAGGTCATACTGATTCAATGTATATGTGCTGATCTGATTTTTTTAAAAAAACAAAACCCTGAAGGACTGTATCCCTGGCTTTGATGTTCTTTGCTCTGACCAGACATAAAACCGTGCTATAAACCATGTTTCTCTGGAGCAGTCCCTCAGAGTAATCTGAGAGGCTGTCTTCTGGGCTATAGCCCTCAGTTTGGCTCAAATACAACTCTTTTCTATTGTAGACTGTTTAGTGTTTTCATCCACACTTCTTTGACTGGATCTTTTGATTTACTAGTTTGTTGAATACATGTTGTTACTCAACCCATCTACTGAGTTCCTTATGTCAACAGTGACGTTTCAGGCCCCATATCTCCAGTAGATTCTTCCTAACTGCTTGTTCTTTCTTCATGTTCAGGAGCTTCCTGGGTCTGAGGAAATCCTTACTGGCAGGTCTATGCAGTTGGCTTCAGTAGTACAAGTTGTTCCATCTCCTCTTTGCAGTTCCTGCAAGTTTCAGATCCCCAGAGGACCCACAATCCTACCTGCCTGGTATTAATAAAAGAGGCCCAAGTGAGTCTACTGTCAACTCTGCCCTGATGGTGAACCTGCTGTGGGGGAGACTACACCTCAGGGCTGAGGGCCTCTCAGGGACATTTTGGTCCCATCATTTTGCATTTTCTCACCCCCTCCCCACGTACCCCCGCCACATGTGTGTGTGTGTGTGTGCACGCGCGCTAAATCACTTCAGTCATGTCTGACTCTTTGCAACCCCGTGGACCATAACCCACCAGGCTCCTCTGTCCATGGGATTCTCCAGGCAAGAATACTGGAGGGAGTTGCCATGCCCTCCTTGAGGGGATCTTCCTGACCCAGGGATCTAGCCCAGGTCTCTTAAGCACATCGGCAGGCGGGTTTCTTTACAGCTAGCGCCACCTGGGAAGCCCCACCAGAAGTCGTTTTCTATGAGACGTACTGTGTGATTCACTCCTGGCTTCCTCCCTGCTCTCACTCCTGTGACTCATGTATTCTGTCTGCAAGCCCTGAGATCACTCAAGGTCAAATGACTGAAACTGAAATGCTTAACTTCATTTTCGCTATTATATATTATATATAATCTTCTGTTACATAAGTTCAATTCATCTACATTTACTGATATAACTGATACTTTGTGGTGTCAACTATCTTTTACCATGTCATATTCACTCTGTATTGTTTTATTTTTAGGGCTTCCCAGGTGGCTCAGTGGTAAAAAAAAAAAAATCAGCCTGCTATGCAGGAGACCCAAGTCTGATTCCTGAGTCGGGAAGATCGCCTGGAGAAGGAAATGGCAACCCACTCCAGTATTCTTGCCTGGAGAATCCCATGGACAACAGAACCTGGCAGAGTACAGTACATGGAGCTGCAAAGAGTCAGACACCACTGAAGTGACTAAAACAGCAACAAATTCTCTGTATGATTAGTTTGCTTCTGTTTTTGTATTTCTTTTGGATGTGAGGTTTGTATTTCTGGTTAGTGGTTATTTTTCAGTTAATTATTTCTATGAGGCCCTCAGGGCTCTGACCTTATTTAGGTTTCTGCTATTTTATTTGCCAGCTCTGAGTGCCATCCTTGGATGCTGACCTGTTCTCTCTGTGAGAATCGGTGAGCTCACCATGCTTTCCCCACGCTCTCCCCATCCCCCTCTGTTCAGTCACTGTTAGCACATACAAAGTTTACGTACATTTTCTCCACCCTTTTCCTATCTTTGTTTTATAGTTTGACCCACAGATAACATATTCCAGGCATCAAGAGCTTTTTGCCGGTTTCTCAGATCATCTCCTTTTTGGATAAATTTCATCCTCAAAGGACCTGTGAATGGGTATTCCCTGTTTCTGTATTTTTAAAGCTGTTTTTTTCTAGCATCTTACTACTTAAAGGATTACTTGTCTGCATATAAAGTCATTGGTTTACACTCTCATACACTGTTTCTTTTTAAAAATACTATTAATTTAATTTATT
This sequence comes from Redunca redunca, assembly GCA_006410935.1. Taxonomy (NCBI): domain Eukaryota; kingdom Metazoa; phylum Chordata; class Mammalia; order Artiodactyla; family Bovidae; genus Redunca; species Redunca redunca. Next base: position 115,252 of record SJYQ01092942.1, on the reverse strand, counting down.
TATATTTATTTTATTTTTGGCTATGCTGGGTCTTTGTTGCTGCTCAGGCTTTTTTCTAGTTGCAGCAAGGGGGCCTACTCTTCATTGCAGTGCTCAGAACTTGGCAAGACAGAATCCCATTCTTTCGAGGTGCCATCTCCAAGAAGGTACCATAGCTGAGTCTTCAGAGAGCCATTCCACATTTCCATTGAGTCAGCCACTTCTGGATGACAGACTATGTGGTAAGACTATGACAGAGAAGAATAAAACTGACTGCATATTGGATCTATTCCTGTAGCTGTAACCTCTGCACTCTTGGCTGTGCCTGGTCATGCTGGTTCTGAACACCTGTAAAAGAATATTCCTTGAAGCCTGAAATATACATACTAGCTCCTTCTCAATGCTCTGCCTCACAGGCTTTAAAAGTATAACACTTTTCCATTCAAACAGAGATAAAAAGTTGTAGAACAGAAAGTAACAACTGTCTTGTTGGAAGATTATATGTGAGCAGATCTATGCAGACAGCTGCAAGAACAAAGGATTAAAGAATCAAGAAGTCGGCAACAACCAGTCACACCTCCTCCCCTTTTAGTACAAAAAAAGACTGAATTCTAACTCAGATAAAATGGTTCTTTGGACACTAGTCCATCATCTTGGTCTGCTGGCTTCCTGAATAAAGTCGCTATTCCTTGTATCAACACCTTGTCTCTTGATTTATTGGCCTATCATGCTGGGCCCTGGGGCTCCCCTTGTGACTCGAGGTAAAGAATCCAGGAGATTACTATGCAGGAAACGTGGGTTCAATACCTGGGTCGGGAAGATCCCCTGGAGAAGGAAATGGTAACCCACTCCAGTATTCTTACCTGGGAAATCCCATGGACAGATGAGCCTGGCAGGCTATAGTCCCTGGGGTTGCCAAAAAGAGTTGGACACAAATTTTCAACCAAACAATAATATGCAGGGAGGAGTAGGAGCTTGGACTCAGTAACAAGACCAGTTAATGCCATTAGCATGGACCCAATGCTGCATCTTTGCAGTGGAATTAATCTCTTGCTCAGAAGCAACGCTGTGCAGAGAACCATGACAATGGGTAGATCACTGTGTGAGTCCAGAATGGTGGAGCTAAAAGAAGCATCAGAAGCAAGGAAGACAAATCTAGCTCAGGTCTAGGTCAAGTGAGGTGAAAGTGATAGTCGCTTCACTCGTGTCTGACTCTCTGCGACCCCGTGGACTGTAGCCCACCAGCTTCCTCTGTCCATGGAGTTCTCCAGGCAAGAATACTGGGGTGGGTAGCCATTACTTCTCCAGGGGATCCTCCTGACCCAGCGATCAAACCTGGTCTTCTGCATTTGCAGGCAGACTCTTTACCGTCTGAGCCACCAGGGAAGCCCAAAGATACGCCAAGGAAGACCAATCTACACTCAGATCTAGCTCAAGGGTCTGTGTCTACTTCTGTAGGAGTGAATTTCTTTCTCCTTCATGATGGAAAAGAGAATACAATCAACCAGAAACCAGGAAACTGGCTACTCTTCCTTCACCAGGGGCTCAGGGCTGGTCTCTGCAGCTGTCATACAGCTCACTCAGCAGCAGCATGACCCGGTCAGATGTGGTCAGAAGTCCGCGGTACTGAACCTTGCACAGGCTCTGCTGCTGCCACCAATGCCACTTTGCTCACGGGTCCACTGAGCCTGCTATTCCTGGGAAAAGGCTGATGGACACCCACAGGTGTTATTTTCTCCACCTAATTATGAAGAGCCTCCTCTGCATAGATGCCCTTTGGTGGGCATCCACACAGAACACAAAAAACATCACAGTCTGCTCCCTTCCAAGAGGTCCAAACATTCTTCTCCAGATGTCCTCATTATTAATTTTCCAATTTTGATCCTCTTAAGACTTTGACAATCCAGCCAAATAATTAGCCACTGCCCATGAATCATGGTACACCCATTCTTCCAGGAATTTCTCACTCCAGACAAAGTGCACAGCCAGATCTGCTGCCCAGAGGATTTCTCTTCACCTCTGACCCCAATTCAGGAGGGCCAGAGTCAAGGAAAAACAGATTTGAAGATGTTATACAATTAGCTTGAAAGATCGAGAAAGAGGTTCTAAGTCAAATAATGCAGGTGGCTTCTAGAAGCTAGACAAGGCAAGGAAATGAATGACCCCCTAGAGTGTTTAGAAGGAACCCAGCCCTGCTGTCCCCTCGATTTAGCCAGTGAGATTTCTGACCTACAGTAGGGCTGTCCACTGGAGCTGTCTGCTTCTGAATGTCAAAAGCTTCTTATGCAGACCATCTGGAAACCAGGCTCAAGTTCTTTCTCTCTCAGTCAACTGGCCAAGAAGGCTCTCTATGAGGTCACAGGCCTGGACTGATGGCAAGAGGCAAACACAGGAGTTGGCAGCAAAGGAGTCCAAGCCACCCGCTGGTGTACCCTATGTGTGCCTTTGGACATGCCCAGGTCTCTAGTCTGCTCTGTTGCGGCTGGGTGCACCAAAGGACAATATAAGGACCACAATGCCAAGTTCGTTGTGGGCAACTCAGGCTGCATCATCACCTGATGTCCCATGGTTAGGCCTTTCCAACCCAAAGCCAGAAAATATTTCTCAAAGGGAGAATGGTTCTATACGCAAAGGAGGGGATGAATTTGCTCTAAAACCCTGAGGTCTGTGCTGTAATTCTCTTGGTGCTTTCCAGAAGCTCTGCACAGCATTCCTATTTGTCACAGACAGCGAGTGTCATTGGTTCTGCTGGATCATAAGGCCCAAGTGTTGGGGAATATTTTACTGCTGCACAGCCTGCCCTTGTTCTGGTCTCCTCTCAAACCCGGATGGCTGGGACTTCCCTGGTGGAGCCAAGACTCCAAGCTCCTAACACAAGGGATCCGGGTTTGACCCCTGGTCAAGGAAATAGACCCCACATGCCTCAACTAAAAGATTCTGCATTCTGCAACTAAAGAGAGCTGTAACTGAGCCCTGATACAGCCAAATGAATAAATAATAATAATAATATATAAAACAGGTGGCTTTCCAGGCGGCTCTCGCTGGGTAAGGGATCAGACACAGACATGGTGCGTGTTGTCTCTCCACTCTGAAACAACTCACCAAGAACTGTGCCTCTCTTTTTCGGTGGTAGGTTGTGGAAGGTGCGTTTGTCTTTTATCAGAGAAGAGGTATATTCTAGACCATCAGACTTCCCAAATGAAGAAGTGGTGGACCCCTGAAATTTTATGAGGTTTTATGAGGTTCATACTGCTCACCATATGACTTGCGTGCATCTTATTAAGATATCAAAAGTATCTGCTATTTCTTGTTTATCAGACCAGTCAACATCACGTCAGTGCAGAGGATCAGCATCAGGTTTTCTGGAATGTCAAGGTGGTCGAGTGGTCTATGGATTTATATTACAGCCGAGCAGGAAAGCTGACATATCCCTGAGGTAAGACCAAAGGCAAGTTGCTGGTCCCAGTAGGTGAAAAAAAAACACTGTCTTTGGAGAGCCTTACAAATTGGTATAGAGAAAAAGGCATTAGCTAGATCAACAGCTACCAACTGTCAGGAGATGTGCTGAACTGCTCCAGTGACAGGCTCCAGTGACGCCTGGGACAGCAGCTGCAATCTGAGTCACCAGCAGCCACCAGCTGAGTTAAGTGGGGATGTGGCATTAAGCTCTGCAACTCCCCTTGGGAGGCAGTCTTGTTTCCAGGTTCCTATTTTGGTACAGAGGAGCAGCTTTCACTCCAAGGGGTAGGGAACCAACATCAGCATTCTTCCAGTTGCCAGGTATGTCTTTTCCAATCATACATTCAAGAATTGAAGAAATATCAATTGAGGGACTTCCCATCCAGTGGTTAAGAGACCACTGGCCAGTGCAAGGGGCACGGGTTCAATCCCTGGTTCAGGAAGATCCCACATATGGTGGAGCAACTAAGCCCGAGAACCACAACTACTGAGCCTGCATCCCTCAACTCCTGAAGGCCGCGTGCCCTAGAGCCTGTGCTCTGCAACGAGAGAGGCCACCGCGAGGAGAAGCAGGCACTGCAGCTGGAGAGTAGCCCCCGCTCTCGGCAACGAGAAGGCCCATGCACTGAAAGGAAGACTCAGTGCAATCAAAAATAAATAATTTTTTTAAAAAAGAAATATCAATTGATTTTTGACAAGGGTGCCAAGACAATTCAATGGGAAAAAAGTCTTTTCAACAAATGGTGCTGGGACGACTGGATACCCACAAGGAAAACAATGAAGTTGGACCTCTTTCATATACCATGCACAAAAATGAACTCAAAGTGGATTGTGGGCCTAGATGAATGAGCTAACGCTATAAAACTCATAAAGTATAAAAGTAAACCTTTGTGACCTTGGGTTAGGCAAAGCCTCTTTAGATCTGACATCAAACACACACACACACACACACCACAGATAAATTGAACTTCATAAAAATTAAAAACTTTGAGTACATCTAGTACTTGATGAACTAGAGATCTTGATTTCAAATACCATTCTCCAATGAAAGGAACCAAGGCTCCTTGGAGAAATGGCTGATTCTAGGACCAGGTAGGAATTATATAAGATGAGATTGAAACATCTTATAGTGCCAGAAAGTAAATAAGTGATAAATACACACAGTGATAGGAAAATGTCAAAGGAACCCAGAACCAACTGAAAGCAGAGTTGGAACAATTTGAGCAACAAAATAAAGTTGTTACGGTGTATAAAAGAGTCTATACTGATATAGATAAATGACTGACTAAATAAATGAGAAGGAGAGACAAGTCACCCATGCAAAAGAATTCCAAATAATGTATATGGCTACTCTGCCCTCAAGGAGTTGGCATAACTCCACAGTCCTTAAATGGAGGCTGCACATAGTGTGGACATAAGTCCAGTTTAATTAAGAGAGAGACATCAATTAAAAAAAAATACATCAGATAAACTCAAACTGAAGAACATCCTAAAACAAAACAAAACAAAACAAAACAAAACAAAACAAAACAAACACCTAACCTGTACTCCTCAAAACAGTCAAGGTCATCAAGAACAAAGAAAGTCTGAGAAACTGTCACCACCCAGAGGAGCCTAAGGAGACATGATGACTAAATGTGACATGGTGCCCTGGATGGGGTCCTGGCACAGAAGCAGAACAGTAGGTAAAAACTGAAGAAATCTGAATAAAGTATCAATATTGGTTCATTAATTGTAACAACTGTGCCATATTAACGTAAGATGTTAATAACATGGAAACCCAGGTGTAGAGTATATGGGAATTCTTTGTACTATTTTTGTAATTTTCCTGTAAAACTCTTCTAAAATTAAAATTTTATTTTTTAAAAATATAAAACTTGTAAAGTGAAAGGCAACCCAGAAGATTAGGTATTTTTCCTAGGAGAGAAAGGTCCAGAAAAGCAGGCAGGGCCAATGATACTGAGTATTTTCACGTGCTTACTGGCCATATGCATGTCTTCTTTTGTGAAGTGCATGTTCAAGTCTTTTGCACTTGTAATATTGAATCAACTATCTTATTACTGCCTTTTGAGTGGAGTTTTATTGGCTTAAAACAACATAAACTTATTATCTTATAGTCAGGTAGATCAGAAATCTCATTGGGCTAACATCAAGGGGACAGATGGACTGGGATCCCCCTAAAGACTAGAGGATCATTATTTCCATGCCTTTTCCACCTTGCAAACCCACCTGTGTTCTTTGACTTGTAATCCATTCCTCCATCTTCAAAGCCAAGAATGTAACATCCTCAACAATCTGTTTTTCTCCGACTCTGCCCTTCCTATCTCCCTCTTCTAAGGTCACTGTGATTACATTGGGCCCAACTAGGTAACCAGGACAGTCTTCCCATCTCAAGATCCTTTATTTAATCACAACTTCCAAGTTCTTCGGCCATCTAAAGTAACTTATTCACAGGTTTTAAGTATGAGGATGTGGACATCTTTGGGGAAGCCATTAATCGCCCTATAACACCCACAATCTATCATTAAGTATAAACAGCTAGCAATAAAGAATGCACACAGATTCATTCACATAAGAAAAAACACTATTATCACTGCGTGTTAAGAGCTCTTTATATACTCTAGATCAAGTTTTTTATTTAATTAATTTATTTATTTTCGGCTGCACTGGGTCTTCGTTGCTGTGCATGCCTTTCTCTAGCTGGGGCGAACAGGGGCTTCTCATTGTGGTGGCTTCTCTTGTTGCAGAGCACTGGTTGTAGGCACTCAGGCTTCAGCAGCTGCAGCACTCAGGCCCTAGAGCATGTAAGCTGCAGTGGTTGCGGTGCATGGCCTGGTTTCCCTGCAGCATGTGGAATCTTCCCAAACCAGGGACCACCCATGTCCCCTGCACTGGCAGGCAGATTCTTAAGCACTGGACGACCAGGGAAATCTAGATCAAGTTCTTTGACAGGTATGAGTGAATACCATCTCCCAATCTATGACATGTTGCTGCTAAGACACACCACAACCAAGACGGATCTCAAGAACATTATTCTGAATGAAAATGACCTTACACAAAAAATTATACTGTATGACTCCATTGAGAAGAAGTTCTAAAGGAGGCAAGACTAGTCTACGGTGGAAAAAAAATCCAAACAGTAGGAAAAGGCCTGACATGTGTGAAGCTCGGACCCAGGGGACCCTCTGCTTAGGGCAGCTATTCCGTGTTTGAGGCTTCTGCCCTCCCAGAAGATGTTGACTATACATCCTCAGCAGTTCCTTCTGTCTGCTTTACCCTGTCAGCTGAGGGACCATGGTAGAAAGAATGATGCCCCCAAGAATGTCCATATCCTAACCCCTGGCACCACACATGTGAATATCTTAATGTTACATCGCAAAGGGGGAATTAGAGTGGCAGATCAGCTGACTCTAAAATAGGATGATTATCCTGGATTTTCCATGTTGGCCCAATGTAATGATCAGCTCAGTTCAGTTCAGTCGCTCAGTCGTGTCCGACTCTTTGCGATCCCATGAATCGCAGCACGCCAGGCCTCTCTGTCCATCACCAACTCCCAGAGTTCACTCAGACTCACATTCATTGAGTCAGTGATACCATCCAGCCATCTCATCCTCTGTTGTCCCCTTCTCCTCCTGCCCCCAATCCCTCCCAGAATCAGAGTCTTTTCCAATGAGTCAACTCTTCTCATGAGGTGGCCAAAGTACTGGAGTTTCAGCTTTAGCATCATTCCTTCCAAAGAAATTCCAGGGCTGATCTCCTTCAGAATAGACTGGTTGGATCTCCTTGCAGTCCAAGGGACTCTCAAGAGTCTTCTCCAACACCACAGTTCAAATGCATCAATTCTTTGGCACTCAGCTTTCTTCACAGTCCATCTCTCACATCCATACATGACCACAGGAAAAACCATAGCCTTGACTAGACGGACCATGGTTGGCAAAGCAATGTCTCTGCTTTTGAATATGCTATCTAGGTTGGTCATAACTTTTCTTCCAAGGAGTAAGTGTCTTTTAATTTCATGGCTGCAGTCACCATCTGCAGTGATTTTGGAGCCCCAAAAAATAAAGTCTGACACTGTTTCCACTGTTTCCCCATCTATTTCCCATGAAGTGATGGGACCAGCTGCCATGATCTTCGTTTTCTCAATGTTGAGCTTTAAGCCAACTTTTTCGCTTTCCTCTTTCACTTTCATCCAGAGGCTTTTGAGTTTCCTCTTCACTTTCTGCCATAAGGGTGGTATCATCTGCATATCTGAGGTTATTGATATTTCTCCCGGCAATCTTGATTCCAGCTTGTGTTTCTTCCAGTCCAGCGTTTCTCATGATGTACTCTGCATAGAAGTTAAATAAGCAGGGTGACAATATACAGCCTTGATGTACTCCTTTTCCTATTTGGAACCAGTCTGTTGTTCCATGTCCAGTTCTAACTGTTGCTTCTTGACCTGTATACAGATTTCTCAAGAAGCAGGTTAGGTGGTCTGGTATTCCACCTCTTTCAGAATTTTCCACAGTTGATTGTGATCCACACAGTTAAAGGCTTTGGCATAGTCAATAAAGCAGAAATAGATGTTTTTCTGGAACTCTCTTGCTTTTTCGATGGTCCAGCAGATGTTGGCAATTTGATCTCTGGTTCCTCTGCCTTTTCTAAAACCAGCTTGAACATCTGGAAGTTCATGGTTCACGTATTGCTGAAGCCTGGCTTGGAGAATTTGGAGCATTNATATCTAATTTTCTTGAAGAGACCTCTAGTCTTTCCCATTCTGTTGTTTTCCTCTATTTCTTTGCATTGATTGCTGAAGAAGGCTTTCTTATCTCTCCTTGCTATTCTTTGGAACTCTGCATTCAGATGCTTATATCTTTCCTTTTCTCCTTTGCTTTTTGCCTCTCTTCTTTTCACAGCTATTTGTAAGGCCTCCCCAGACAGCCATTTTGCTTTTTTGCATTTCTTTTCCATGGGGATGGTCTGATATGTAATGATATGGGCTCTCAAAGGCAGCAGCAGAAGATGGAGAGATGCAATGATGGAAGAGATTCAAAGTGTAGAGGGACTGGTCCACACTCGTGGGATCTGAAGATGGAGAAAGCAGGTCACGACCCAAGGAATGTGGCTGGCCTCTGGAAGCAGAAGCAGGGGATGGCCCTAAGCCGACAGCCAGAGAGAAAGCAGGGACTCCCTACGTCTGCAAGGAAGTGAATCGTGGCAACAACCTGGATAAGTAAGCACACCATTCTCTTTTCAACCTCCAAAAAGAATCAGGGCCTTGATGACACCTTGATTTCAGTTGGTTGAGGTTCATCTTGAGCTTCTGACCAACAGAACTGTAAGAAATAAATCTGTGTTGTTTAAGTCACTACATTTGCAGGCATTTGTTAGAGCAGCAATAGAAGACTATTGCTATTCCCAGAGCACAGGAACCAAGCTATTGCTCATGAATCCATTAATTCTGCTTCTCTAGGCATATCATAGACTATTTCCAAGCCATCTTATCACATACACACACCTTAATAAACCCTAAAGCCCAATATATTTCGTGTGCACTTTTCTTAACCTAATACATTTCTCTTCTCAGATGTTCTATCCCCAGGATATGATGCTGCCACCCCCAAGATCTACTCCCACCCCGAGTCCTGTGTGTCATTCTGCTCTCATCCGGGGCAGGTGCTTCTTAAGCCTCTGCCTCTCTGTGGGCCTGTGTCCGCCCACTGCTATTCTCCTGGGTTGGAAGAAACAACTAGAAGAGGTTAAAAAGTTGTTCCCTGGGAGGGTGGGGACCATAGAACTGGTGGTTTTCACACCAGAGGGAACAGCCTCTCTTAAGACTTTCTCCTGAACAAAGCACAAGGGCAAAGCTTACAAAAGCCTAAAGATCAAAAACCACAAGCTACACAGACTGAATGGTCCATTTAGTGAAGCCTGTGGGTGGTCCATTCAGGACTGGTTGGGTTGGGCTGGTTACTAATCTGTGAACTTGCGGTTTTCCAAAAGACTGAGTTGGTTTATCCAGTCTCTTGACATTTTGTTTTTCCTGGGAGCTGCACCCATTTGTTGCCTGTCCTCTGCTGATGGTGGCAAAGCCAACCCAGAGCAAGGAACCAAAGACAGAGTCCAACACTTAGTATGGCCAGGGCCATCCTCAGTTTCCCTTTTGGCCACATTCTGCACTTGTCAGGGATGGGAACAAGTATTAGGCTTCCCTTGTAGCTCAGTAGGTAAGATTCTGCTTGCAGTGCAGGAGATCAGGTTTGATCCCTGGGTCGGGAAGATCCTCTGGAGAAGGAAATGACAACCCACTCCAGTATTCTTGCCTGGAAAATCCCATGGACAGAGGAGCCTGGCGGGCTACAGTCCGTGGGGTCGTAAGAGTAGGACACGACTTAGTGACTAAACCACCACCAGATGGGTTTCTAGGCTAGGTCCTTCCCCTCCGTGAAAGCAGCTGTGGTTGCCACCAGGGCTCGTGTGCGACTGGGTGACTTTGATAAACAATCCAAATAAACAGAGATGGAGGCCAAGGAAATGAGAGCGAGAGGCAAGGAAGTCAACACCAGGGGATTTCGGGATCCGGTAACCTCGATAGATCACTGAGGCTCAAAATGGCCAAGAGGAAGGAGGTACCCCTGGGCATCTGGCACGGAGGGTTGCTTGGTTTCTGTCTGTCCTTGGATTGACTGTGTGCCTGTTGAGGCAGAGGCTCAGACTGAACAGTATTTGCTCAATAAGATATTGGGATACAAAATCACAATACACATGCAAGTACCTCAGACAGTTACAACTTGATCACCAGCAACACTGCTCCTTGGAAAAGCCAACCCGTCCTTCCTGACACCACATCAGGGAACCGAGAATTCCACCAGCGAGGTGGGAACCTTCACCACGTTTTGAATGTATATAATTACCCTGATGTGCAGGGCTATTTGGTGCGTTTTCCCTACAGGGTAAGAGCTGTTCTTTAATACTTAGAGCCTCCTTAGAAAGCTGACCACACTCCACCTTGGCACTGAGTATGGGGCTTGCTAAAGCCCCCAGTCACAGTTTCCATAAAGCGAGAAGTATTAGCTAAGGTTCTCATCAGCTCCTCCACTTTGAGTTCAGGAACCAAGGGCTATCACAGCTAGCCTCTACAGGTTTCACGGGCATAACCTTTAACTAGAGGGGTATCATCTTTCTTGAGATCCCAAGTTCGCCAACATGTCTGACCTGCCAGGAAGTGACCTCCTTACTGCCTGTAGACTGGGACTACGCAGGCCATTAAGCCAGCAGCAGGTCAGCTTCCTGAAATACTTTGCAGGTATCTTTTCCATGTGTGCTCCCTGGAGGGCAGCCAGCCCTGAGTGAGTGGGACACGGCTGAGCAAGTCGTAGTCACAAGTCCAGTCCACCCAGCAGTAGGAAGGCAGCCTGGCTGGGCCTGTGCCAAAGATTACAGCACCGTGCAAAGTCCAGTTAAACGCAAAGGTAAACACAGAACTACTACAAAGCCCAGCAACGCCAGCCCTAGGCTTATACTCAAAAGAGCTGAAAGCAGAGGCGCAAACAGAAATGCTTGTCCACCCACATTCACAGCAGTCTTTTTAATTTATTTGGCTGTGCCGGGTCTTTGCTGCTGCCTGGGCGTTCTCTAGGTGCGGTGAGTGGGGGCTGCTCTCCTCTGTGGTGCTGTTTTCTCACCGTGGTGGCTTCTCTTGTTGAGGAGCACAGGCTCTAGAGTGTGGGCACGTGGGCTCAGCAGTTGTGACCCCCTGGCCCTAGAGCAGCATGGGCTCAGTTGCCCTGTGGCGTGTGGGATCCTCCTAGACCAGGGATTGAATTCACGTCTCTTGCATCGGCAATTGACCCATGAGTCAGCGGGGGAGCCCCACAGCAGTCTTACTCACAACAGTCAGAAGGTGCAAGCAACCCAAGTGTCCACCAGCAGATGAACAAATTAACAAAATGTGGTATAGCCATATAATGGAACACTATTTGGTCATCAGTTCTGATACTTATTAACCTTTTAAAAAAATATTTATTTGGCTGTGCCAGGTCTTGGTCACTGCACACTCAATCTGTGACCTTCACTGCAGCATGCGGGATCTAGTTCCCTGACCAGGGACTCAACCCAGGCCCCCTGCATTGGGAGCTCGGAATCTTAGCCACTGAATCACCAGGGAAGTCCCCTGATGCCTGTTAACTTTGAAGCCCTAATCCTAACCTTGAAAGCATGTGAGATGAAATAAGCCCGACCCAAAAGGATAAATATTACATGATTCCACTAAATGTGGAATCTACAACAGGCAAATTGAGAGACGGAAGGTAGAACAGAGGTTCCCAGGGGCTGAGGTGGGGCAAAGAGGAATTACTATTTAATGGGTAGAGTTTTTGTTTGGGATGAAGAAAAAGTTCTGGAAATGGACGATGGTGATAGTTGCATAATACTGTGAACGCACAACTTAATGCCACGGAGCTGTATACCGAAAAATGGTTAAAATGGCTACTGTTATGTGCATTTTATTAAAAATTTTTATAAAAGTAAAGTGACTTAGTACTGACCACAAACTTGGGTGTTTTTATAGATAAAGCCAAGTCAATATGTCCTATTTTCAAAGAATCAATATCTTATTAAGATTTCTGATTATTAGCCTATAATCTACATGATCTCCCAATGGATATTTTTCCTTAGTACTGACTGTTCTCATTCAGTTGGAACAATGTATCACTCACAGACTGCTTCATTCTAGTTTGTACAAGCACAGCCTGGTAAGCTAAAGACTAAAGATAGACAAGAAAAAAGGTCAAGTGCTTCCTCATATGCTGCTCAGAAAAAAGAACATTAAAAAAAATACCCCTATGTTCATGCATGAATAAAAAGTTATCAGAAATACCAACAGTACTCTAAAACAAATGACCTCAGTTGGTTTTTCTCATTTTTCATCACACAAACCAAAAAGGAAAAATACAGAGCATCTGAGGAATAGAAATAAGGCCGATCTAACACGGAGGTCAAACTCCACCTCTGAAAACTAACTATACGATCACAAAGCAAAAGCTAACCTACATTTTACACCACAAAGAAAAGCTCAACTCACTGCCAGAATACAGACCAGATCCCACGCGAAGGCACATGCGTCTACTTCTCTCCTCTCCAAAAACCCCATTAAAGTCATTAGAAAACACACATCCCATAATTTCGAGAGAAATTTCTAGAAGTTCAGTACAGAGTCACAGAAAAATGAAAGCACCAAAAAACGCCCAAAACCCACAGGATGAGACTATTCAGAGGTGATGCACAACGCCAAGGGGAACAAGTAGGAAGCCACTCGGGTGGACAGCACTCAAAGGAAAAGAACTAAAGTAAGACACTGGTTTCCATCTGTCTGGTCTGGGGAGGTGGGCATGTCGTTTCCTCTACAAACAGGGAGCAGATCCTGGAGCAGTCCAGAGTAGGTTGTGTATAAACATCCCGGGGAGTAGAGAGCTTTAGGGAGAACAGAAAAACTTCAGGGAGTGGGAAAGAGAAGCAGAAACAGCTGAGTAAACGTGAGCCTTTAGGTGAAACTCACAGCACACAAGAGATGACAGCAGAATCATAAACACTGTTCATGAAAATGCAGCTATTCCTTTTCTACTTTCAAATATGGCTTGATCCTATTCCATATAGCACAGAGAACTATATTTAATATCCTATGATAGGCCATAATGGAAAAGATTTTTTAAAAAAGAATAAACAATTTACATATATATATATATATAATTATATATATAGTCAAGAAACACATGGGGTAACAGGCAAATTTGGCCTTGGAGTACGGAATGAAGCAGAGCAAAGGCTAATAGAGTTTTGCCAAGAGAACACACTGGTCATAGCAAACACCCTCTTCCAACAACACAAGAGATTCTACACATGGACATTACCAGATGGTCAACACTGAAATCAGATTGATTATAGTCTTTGCAGCCAAAGATGGAGAAGCTCTATACAGTCAGCAAAAACAAGACCGGGAGCTGACTGTGGCTCAGATCATGCACTCCTTATTGCTAAATTTAGACTTAAATTGAAGAAAGTAGGGAAAACCACTAGACCATTCAGGTATGACCTAAATCAAATCCCTTATGATTATACAGTGGAAGTGAGAAATAGATTTAAGGGACTAGATCTGATAGACAGAGTGCCTGGTGAACTATGGACAGAGGTTCGTGACATTGTACAGGAGACAGGGATCAAGACCATCCCCATGGAACAGAAATGCAAAAAAGCAAAATCGCTGTCTGGGGAAGCTTTACAAATAGCTGTGAAAAGAAGAGAAGTGAAAAGCAAAGGAGAAGAGGAAAGATATAAGCATCTGAATGCAGAGTTCCAAAGAATAGCAAGGAGAGATAAGAAAGCCTTCCTCAGCAATCAATGCAAAGAAATAGAGGAAAACAACAGAATGGGAAAGACTAGAGGTCTCTTCAAGGAAATTAGAGATACCGAGGGAACATTTCATCCAAAGATGGGCTCGATAAAGGGCAGAAATGGTCTGGACCTAACAGAAGCAGATGATATTAAGAAGAGGTGGCAAGAATACATGGAAGAACTGTACCAAAAAGATCTTCAAGACCAAGATAATCACGATGGTGTGATCACTCACCTAGAGCTAGACATCCTGGAATGTGAAGTCAAGTGGGCCTTAGAAAGCATCACTACGAACAAAGCTAGTGGAGATGATGGAATTCCAGTGGAGCTATTTCAAATCCTGGAGGATGATTCTGTGAAAGTGCTGCATTCAATATGCCAGCAAATTTGGAAAACTCAGCAGTGGCCACAGGACTGGAAAAGGTCAGTTTTCATTCCAATCCCAANTGTCAGACTTTATTTTTTGGGGCTCCAAAATCACTGCAGATGGTGACTGCAGCCATGAAATTAAAAGACACTTAATCCTTGGAAGAAAAGTTATGACCAACCTAGATAGCATATTCAAAAGCAGAGATGTTACTTTGCCAACAAAGGTCCGTCTAGTCAAGGCTATGGTTTTTCCTGTGGTCATGTATGGATGTGAGAGTTGTACTGTGAAGAAAGCTGAGTGCCAAAGAATTGATGCATTTGAACTGTGATGTTGGAGAAGACTCTTGAGAGTCCCTTGGAATGCAAGGAGATCCAACCAGTCCATTCTAAAGGAGATCAGTCCTGGGTGTTCATTGGAAGGACTGATGCTAAAGCTGAAACTCCAATACTCTGGCCACCTCATGCGAAGAATTGACTCATTGGAAAAGACTCTGATGCTGGGAGGGATTGGGGGCAGGAGGAGAAGGGGACAACAGAGGATAAGATGGCTGGATGGCATCACTGACTCGATGTACATATAATTATATATATATATAATTTTTATAATTATATATATATATAATTTTTCCTGGAGGAGGGCATGCAACCCACTCCAGTATTCTTGCCTGGTGAATCCCAGGGACAGAGGAGCCTGGCAAGCTACAGTCCATAGGGCTGCAAAGAGTCAGACATGACTGAAATGACTTAGCATACACACACACACACACACACACACACAAAGAATTTGTATATATTTATATATTATATTGAATCACTTAGCTGTACAGCAGAAACACAGCATTGTAAATCAACATACTTCAATAAAAATAAATAAACAACAAACAGGGAGCGAACCGGAGTGAAGAATTAGGTCCCAGCACATTCATGTGTAAACATACATCACTTCATAGCTAACTGCAACTCTTCAGAATCATCCTTTAGGGAAAGCAGTCTTTTCAGTAAATAGTTGAAGTCTCTCATGAATCCATTCAGTTCAGTCCAACGCTTTGCAACCCCATGGACTGCAGCATGCCAGGGTTCCCTGTCCATTACCAACTCTTGGAGCTTACTCAAACTCAGGTCCATGAGTCAGTGATGCCGTTAGAAACTGAACTGGGCTGCCAGTGACAGAGGCCAACCTGTGGCTTAATCTCATAGGGCTTTTAATTGTTTTTAAGTGATGTATGGTTGAGTTTAACTATATTAGTTTCAGATGTACAGCATAGTGATTCAATATTTTTATAATTGCATACCATACAAAGTTATCATAACCTACTGACTATATTCCCTGTGCTGTACATTATATCCTTGCACCTTATTTATTTTATACACAGTAGTTTGCACCTCTTAATCCCCTTCATTGATGTCACCCCTGCCCCTACGCCCACCCTGTGGCGACCAGCAGTTTGTTCCCTGTATCTGTGCATCTGTCTCTGGCTTTGGGGGGGCACAATGAGCAGTATGCAGGATCTCAGTTCTCTGACCTGGGATGCCAAGCCCCACAGCAGGGGAAGTGTGAAGTCTTAACCACTGGACTGCCAGAGAAGTCCCAGTCTGTTTCTGTTTTGTTATATATTTGCTTTTCTCTCAGGAAACAAAGTGTTCAGCATCAGGTATCCAGGGTTGGCAGGACTGCAGCCAGAAACTCCTTCTGCCTTTCTGCTGTGACATGGGATATTGTCCTGGAGTTCACCTCTTGGATGGCCACTGCACTTCCAAACATTAGGTGGCCATCCCAGGAAGGAGCAGGGGCAGGGGCAGAAGGGTGAGCGTCAGGCTGAGCCAGCCCCTTCAAAGAACATTCTGGAAGCACCACTTGATGACTCCCACTGACTTCTCATCACCACCAGCAACAGAGCTGGAAAAGGTCACCCTGGATTAAATCTAGGTTTTGACAGGCGTGAAGGACACAGCACACATCTAGAAGACAGCGCCCCCCAACTGAGTGTGTGAAGCCTGTGGGTATTTTTCTAAGATCTAGAAAATCTTCTATGGTTTGAGGGTGATATGATTAGAAAGTAAAAAAAAAAGCTAATGGATTCCAATTAGCTCAAAATTAAAATTGCTTATTTTTTAAAAGAGGGATCAGGAAATATATTAGAAAAAATTTGATAAATAAACTAGATTGAGCTCAACATACAATAAAATAATTAGAATAAAAGTCATGAGAAATAGGAATTTTTAGACAGAAAACTACTAACTTTACTGAGGGACATAAAACTAATTTCCACAGCCAGAGAGTCTATGTTACAAAATGGAAGGAAAGAGCAGCATAATTTGTATTAATAGTAACAGTTACTGGGGGCTCTGTCTTGGCAGACAGGCATTATTCCGTGTAATGGGTTCACGCATATGTTGCTCTCAGAAATCCTGAGGCAGACAGACAGACCTGACCCCCTATTAAGATGACACAGAGACACACAGGAGTTAACTCGTTCCTCTCAAGGTCCAAGGGTGAAGGAAGGACTCCAACACAGCCAGAAATCTACAACCACTGCACTTGTCACTATTTCAATCTAAAATTTCACATAATCCCCCCCAGCTTTGCTGAGGTACAATTGACATGTAGCATGTGGGTCAAGGTACTGTCTTTATGGTATGTTTGGGAAGGAGAATTCTGGAGCTGTTGGGTGCGTGTAACAGGCTGAGGTGGACACTTAATTGAAATTCTGTCTGTGCTAACTCTAGAGCTGGGAGGAGAAAGACAACCGAAGGCCACACCAGGGCTCAGAGTTTAGAGTTTAGCTAAAGTACGCACTCATGCCTAGGAAGAAAGAGAATGAAGCCCAGGAGAAGGGACTCCCACTCAGGAGGGCAAAGAACCTAGGCATGGGCACCTGGGCTGGAGGGGGACTACAGGGAAAGGAGGTGGAAACGCTGTGCAGGAGCTTCAGGGAGGCCTGCAAGTTAAAAACGAGGCAAGTGGCAACCCAAGGAAAAGCTCAAAGCGGCACAGTCAGGCACTGGAACTGGGTCGGCTCTACCTGGCTTGAAAGTAGAATACATTTGCATCGTGATAATGATCACTTATTTAGCTAAAAATAGGGACATAATCACATTTGGAGGTTGGGGAGAAGGCGGATGTGAAAGAGCTGAACCTTAAGTATCATACAAGGAAGTGAATACATAATGCTGAACACTTAGATATTCAGACAAAACAGGCATATCATTTGGAAACACAAAAGTAACTGCCAGGAAAAAGAGCTAAAAGAGTTGAAAATCCCTGCCCCTGGAGAGCAGAACTGGGGATCGTGGAGAGTGGTCATTTTTGTTGCTGCTGCTATGGCCTTTGATATATTTGATTTTTAAATCATTGCATGTATTATTAGATGTGGGTTTTATTTTTCTTTTTGATGTAGACCATTTTTAGTCTTTATTGAATTTGTTACAATAATTGCTTCTGTTTTATGTTTTTGGTTTTGGGGCTGAGAGGCATGTGGGATCTTCGCTGCACAACCAGGGAACAAACCTGTATCCCCTGCACTGAAAGGCAAAGTTTTCACTGGACCACCAAGGAAGTCCCTATTTGATGTGTTTTAAAATAAACACACAACAGAATTGATACTACCTGTAAGTTATTTCAATGAACCCATGTAATTGTTTTTAGCAAAGTCTTTTTTCTCCTTGGCAAAAACTTCAGTTCCTGATGTGACTGATAAAGTTTCTGCTTTGAGGGGGTCTCCTCCTTTCTTAGTCACAAATGTTTCTGGGGTGTGATTCTCTAGAGTCTGTCAGGCAGATGACACCTTCTTACTTAAATGGTGAGTTGGCCTATTTACAGGAACTTGTATTGCTGGGCACACTCTGCGTGACATTAACTTTGCTCTCAGATGATATGCATGGATGAACAGAAACATAAGCAATTCAAGCAATGTTAAGAATTAGGCTGCATCCTAAAAGCATTTATTTTTGCATTCCAGGTTTACATTTCTGTAAGTAGATTTTAGAGAGAGCCTCATTATCAAAATTCTGAATTGGAGCGCTCAAGGCTGCAGAGCTGCCATAAAACGTCGCTCCAGCCCACAAATCTGGGACTTCAAACACCAGCCCAGGAAAAAGTAGAGGCTCTCCCTCAAATGAAGCTCCCTTCAAGGGAGGCCATGCTCGGGGAAACTGAGGGAACTCTGACACTGGGTCTCCAAGAGAGAGAATATGAGAGTAAAATTCTAATGATTCCATCCTAAGTTTGGGAATTTTCTTACTAGGTAATATTTGACTGGAGTGTTAGCAGGAATGAGCTGCCAAGGGATGCTTTCTGGGGCTTGTCCTGACCCTGTTCCTTGCACTGACCCTTAAGTGGAGATGGGTTAAGGAGATGGATGCTTGGGCTCTAGAGTTACAATGCTGTGCTTGTCTGCTTTCTGGGGGAGAGTAGGGAGTACTGTTACCAAATGGATTTTGTGTCTAAGATGATGAATACTGAAATTTCCCCAGTTTCATTCTAGATAAAGCAATATTTCTACTGGACTGTTTTACTGTTATCATAGGTTTTCAGAATGCTTTGTAGTGAGTTTCTGGAAGCCACCAGAGAATGCTAACATGGACAGCGTCTATGGTGTGCACAGGCCTCCTCTTTTTTGAAAAACGCATATTCCCAGGCTCTGCCCCCCAGCAGTTTGGGTCAGTTGGCCTGGTGGCCCCGGACCCCACTCTGAGAGCTAGGGTCTCCCTTATGCTGATACTTGGATGTCTGCACCCAGCCCTCCCAAGATGGGAAAGGGGAACACACCTACGGTCCTCAAAGACCTGGGCTTTGGCACCCAGTGCTCTGATGAACTTCTCCTTTACTAGCTGCAAGCATGCCTATGGTATGTTAAAGCAGGTGGAGGAGGTCAGCAGCCACTTACCGCGAAAGTCACCCTGTGGCCCTGTATGTGCAGGGACTGCCCTTCCCCACCGCCAGAAGTGGGAGGAGGCTGGGAGTGATGTCCCCAAGGGCTGGCACATGTCAGTGCAAACATCGCCCATCTGGACTGCAGAGTCAACATAAGGCATTGGCCAAGAGGCTCACATCTGCTGGGGGAAATGACTGTCTTCCAACAACTGGATGACCGAGAGCCCAGGACAGCAGGGTGATCAAGGCCAAGGCACTTCCTCTCAACTGGAGCTCAGGAGAGAACCAGGAGATGGTGAGGAGCGGTGGTGGGGGTGTGTGCATGGTCCAATTATCCACTGCTGCATAAAAAGCCACCCTGAAACCTGGTGATGTAAAACAGCAGTCTCTTTTTGTTGATGTTAACCATTTGTTTATTCATTCACTTACTGATGGACTATTTAAAGAAATGTCAGAATGTTTCTTTTTCTTTTGGCTGTACCACGTGGCACGCACAGGATCTTAATTCCCCTACCAAGGATTGAATCCACGCCCCCTGCAGTAGAAGCACCGAGTTCTAACCACTGGACCACCAGTTAAGTCCCAGCAATCCCTTTAGGACTCTGTGGTTGAGGGATACAGAAGGAGCAGAGGAATTGCTCCACATCCAGTCCATGACATCTGGGGCTTCTGCTGAAGGACCTGAACAGCTGATGCAGGAGCCTAGATGGCTTTTTCCCTCGCATGTCAGCACCCAGAGGCTGAGGGACAAGACCAGCTGGGACTGGAGACCTGCTTCCATGGTGGCTCAGGGTTCCCAGGGCCAGTGTCCCAGGCAAGCAGGTGAAGCTGCCTGGCCTTTAAGGCCAGACTCAGAAGTCACAGCACCTCACCTCTGCCACATTCCACTAACGGAAGCAAACAGAAACCCACCAGACGAAAGGAGGGGCCAGACAGAGCATGGACCCTACCTCTTGAGCGGAGAAACAGGAAAGAACTTTGGGCAGTGCTGTAAAACGAGCACAGCAGGTCTCAGAAGAGTGAATGATATAAGACAGTAACAGAAGAAAACTTCCCAGAGCCAAATAAAGACACAAGTGTCAAACTGAAAGGAGATGCCTAGTGCCAAGGAAGCGAGAAAAAGAAAAAAGATTCAGACCCAGACACATCCTGGCCATGTTTCAAACCATCAAACAAAAATACTCCTAAAAACTTCTGGAAAGAAGAATCAGAGAGGAGCAAGAATAGGAAGATGACATCAGACTTATAGTTGACCTCACTAAACACAAGTATAAGATCAAAATAAACCTGTTTTCAGACAGAGAAGAATTCAGAATGGTAACTTCCCCTGAACTGTCTCTAAGAGAGTATCTAAAAGGCATAGTCCACAAAACAAAACAAAATGCAAAAGGACCTGGAACACAAGAACTGGAGAGCAAAGAGACCAGGAAGGCAAGTCAGTGCATATTTTAAGAATAGCCATTTATAACCAAAATCCCAAACAATTTCTGTTGGTTTCCTGTTCTGCCCCTCCCTCAGGATGGCAGTTTAATGCTGACTACTTAAGATTAGTACCACAGGATACCGAGGAGACCCCAGTCCAGGCACTGAGATTTTTGGAGTGCTCAGCCAAGCAGTTGTGTCTGAGTGCATCAGCTGAGACTGGGAGCGTCTGCCTCAAGCCACCCAGTTTATTGTGAATCCCTGTCTCCTCCACAAGCTTCAAGCAAGGCAGAGCAGGGTTTGCCCACTCCCCTCCTAATATCCCCTCTCCACGAGATCCACTTCCTCCCACATTCTCAATGACAAGTGAAGTTTCTTCTAAATTTACCAACTTAGCCGTTTAACGTCGTTCCTCCTTCTACATATTTGATTCTCCTTCTAATCACACTTGCATGAGTTGGAATTAATTTCAACCATGAGTAAAAGGAAATTACACATGCATGCAAGTTTGATTTCTCTCCTTGTGAATGCCCTCTGCAGCAGTGGCGGGTCCAAGGACCCTGGTGTGCCACCCTCCAGGCAGCCGTGTGCCCAGCAGCCTGCTGTCTGCGGGTTAATCATCATCTCTAAGCCACAAGCCCACATTTTTATACTGTTGTGTGGTGCTGTGTCTGGAACTCTGTAAACTATGCTTGCCATGCTCCTTAGCCAGCCACCCTCCTGCTGGGTTCTGCTCTTGGGAAGTCCTGGATGGAGACTAGAAGAGCAGACAGATGGGACTGCTCTCCTTTTTTCCAAGGGAAGCAGCAGTAGCCAGAGGCTCCAGCCCGTTCAGCACTCACAGGAGCGCAGACCTGGCCCCATTCGTCAGCAGAAGCAACTGTTACACTGCACTCCCTCCCTGCTGGGAGTCCAAGTATCTGCCAGGTCCCACCTTCTCCAAAGTCTGGGCCCCAACCAAAGGGCACCCCAATTTCTTAATGCCTCTTTGAGGATACAAAGATCCTCCACTGACAAGAAGAGAAACACAAATGAAGACTTCCGCACACTCATCAGACTACCACAAATTGAGCACTCTTAACAACATCAAGTGCTGAGAAGCGGCAGTGGGCTGGCAGCCAAGACGGGTGTGGAATGGATGTGACCGCTTTTGGAGAGCACCCTGACCCGTAATAAAACTGAAACTCACGTGGGTTACAACAGTAGCTCCTATACACTTGTGCATGAAGACTGCTCACGAATTGTGCAGAGCAGCGCTCTAAGGGCAAAACCTGGAAACCGCCTAAATGTCCAGCAGTACAGAATGGAACTGGCGTCTGCTCAGGCCACATCTTGAGCTACATATAGTCCAAAGGCTCACAAACAACGGTGAATTTTAAACACTGAGGAAGGGAATACACTGGTGGTCCGGGGGTCAGGACTCCATGGTTTCACTGCCACAGGCCAGGGTTCAACCCTTGGTCAGGGAATGAGGATCCTGAAAACCAAGTGGTGAGGCCAAAAATAAACAGACACTGAGGAATACATCTGTGTACCATTTATAATTTTTAAAATGCAAAATAATACTATGTACTGAGGGACACACACTTCCATGGTAAATTTTTTAGAAACGCATAAAAAGTCAGAACCAGCAGTGGTCAAATCTGAGGGGAGGGCACAGGTTTAGGGCAGAGGGCAAAGAGGTATGCAAACATTTTGAAATGTTTTTTATCACACCGCACAGCAGGTCCAGGGATATGCATTTATATATAACTTTCAGATGATCAAATAACTCAATTTTTAAACACACTTGGCAAAAACGTAGATTATAGCATCATGATCCCATGGGTATGAAAAGACAAATTAAGAACATACATCTAACCATCTAATTTTCTGAGGAATCACCCCTGGGTGTGAATTTTGAGAGGAATATAAACAAGACCCCGACAGTCAAGCAAAGACCAACACCATCACTTTACACTTTGCCTTCAAATCAGTGACCTGACACCTGCCGGTTCTCAAGCCTGGATTCTCATCAGAACCACCCGGGCCGGGGAGGGAGTGCTTTTAAAACTGCCCTTGGGCTTCCCTGGTGGCTCGGTGACAAAGAATCCACCTGCCAATGCAGGAGACATGGGTTCAATCCCTGGTCCAGGAGGATCCCACATGCCAGAGTGGCTGAGCCCAGGCGCCACAACTACTTACTTACCTGTGCTCTAGAGCCCAGGAGCTGCAACTGCTGAAGCCCGGGCTCCACAACAAGAGCAGCCACTGCAACGAGAAGCCTGAGCACGGCAACTAGGGAGCAGGCCCGCTCTCTGTGACTCGAGAAAAGCCTGCAGCAGTGAAGACCCAGCACCACCAAAAATTAAGCACATAAAATTATTAAAATAAATATATATACATATATTTAAAAAACAAAACCAAAAAAGGCTGCCCTTGCCCAGGCCCCACCTTCTTATACCAGAGCTGGAGAAGAAGGCAGGCTCACTTTCCTTTTCTAGGTGACTTTAACATACAGTCAAGGGTGAGAATTATGGAGTACCAGATGCCAACTTGCCTACTTCAGGAATTCAGGGAACACCGAGTATGGCGAGTGGGCTGCAGACGGCATGGCCGCTGCAGTCATGGGAGGGGGGGGACCAGAGGCCTCAGCTGCAGATGACATGGCCGCTGCGGTCACGGGGGGCGGTCCAGACTCCAGGCCTCGGCTGTGCATGTCAGTGTGGACATGAGGCTCCTCTCCAAGAGGGAAATGCTCAATGAGGCGGAGCCTCAACGAGCTCTCCCTACAGATCTCCT
Source organism: Redunca redunca (assembly GCA_006410935.1). NCBI lineage: Eukaryota > Metazoa > Chordata > Mammalia > Artiodactyla > Bovidae > Redunca > Redunca redunca. The sequence continues at coordinate 92,001 of SJYQ01092942.1, read as the reverse complement.
GCATCCACAAGGGCATGGAGTGAAGTGAGTTAACTCATGTCAGCCGCTTAGAACCAAACCCTTGGGCACACAGTGCGCATTCCATGTTAGCTACTTTTCGAGTAAAGAAACCGTTTTGAGGTAAGTGCTTAATAAAATGTTTCAATGAGGAAAAGCATATTTACTCTTATGGCTTCATGAACAAGCTCCCAAGCCCATATGACGGAAACACAGCTCAGACCTCTCGAAGTCAAGTGTGTGAACAATCTCTCGACACCTAAGCCATACACACAGGAAACATCGAGAGGGACAGGAGCTAAGTTTAAGAGTGGACCAACAAGGAGCTCTGGGAGTGAGCCTGAAAGACTGAGAAAGTAAGTTCTCACTCTTCACCTCATCTACTTTTACACTACCTATTCTACAATGAAAGTCAGATAATGTCAATTATAAAAAGCCTGCCCACAACTGGAAGTGAGGGTTTGCACTTGTTTTAAGATGGAGGTTCTATTGCTTCTGTGTCCTGGTGCTGCATTGATGCTAAAAAAATCCCGTGTGGTTCTTTAGCCAAGATGTTTGAGGAAACCCAGACCCCAGACCAGCTGACAGAGGAGGAGGTTGAGATGTCTGCCTTTCAGGAAGCAATTACCCAGTTGACGTTACTAAGCAGCAATAATTACCACTCAAATAGTGATCTCTGAGGGAGCTTTGTTCTAAATCAGATGCTCTGGACAAAATTATGATATGAAAGATTGACAGACACCAGTAAACTAAAATGTGGGAAAGAGCTGCACATTAATCTCATTCCAAAGGAGTGAAATTGAACCCTCAGGGCTGTGGACACCAAAATAGGGACGACCAAGGATGCGCTGATCGATAACTCTGGTGCTATCCAAGTCTGGGTCCAAGGCACTTATGGAGGCTTTGCAGGCTGCTACAGAGCTCTCTGTGACAGAACAGTTTGGTGCTGGGTTTTATTCTACCTATTTGGCTACTGAAAGTGGCCGTTATCACTAGTAGAGCCTTCTGTAGGAGGATCGTCCAGTTAGGACCATCAGAGGCAAACCTACGGGCCGAAGAACAAAGGCTATCCTGTGTCTGAAAGACCTAACCAAGTCCTTGGAGGAAAGAAGAATAAAGGAGATTGTGAAGAAACACTCTCAATTTATGGGACGTCCCATGACTCTGTGTGTGGAGAAGGAACATGATAAGGAAGTCAGTGGTGGCTGAAACGTTTAACTGTGAGTGGGAAGGTGCTGGGCTGGATGGGGGCCTGTCCCATGGCGGGCGGGGGTCCGGGGAGACTGGAAGCAGCAGCCAGCTGCCCTGGGAGAGAGCCTCAGAGGCCGCCACACACGGCACTTACTGTGCGCTTCCCTCACGTCCTGAACCGCCTTTGACCAGCCATGACACCAATGGGAACGCCACCACTGACCCACGATCCCTTGGGTGGGAAGGCACCCCCTCCGTGTGGGAGCCACATCCTCCCCTCAGTGGGTCCTTTCACAGAGGCCCCAGGTGCGTGGGGACGGTGCAGGCCCTGCCCCATGTTGCCAGTGGTTGTGTGTCACCAGGCAAGCTTTGCTTGTCCTCTAAGAACTGTGATTCCCCATATGGGAAATGGAGACCCCAGCACCTGCCTCCTGGGGCCGTGCCACACCTGAGGGGACGAGGCTCAAAGCTGGAAAGCACCTGGAAGTCATTCAAAGAAGAGAAACGCAGACCTCTTAGGGCAGCCACACAACTGAGGTTGGTTATTTCACTTTATTTAGCAAACAATCATACTCTGGGCCCCACCAAACTGCTCCTCCAGCCTCACCCGAGGGTCGGCCTTGGGAAGAAGCTCGGAGCATGAACAGGAAGACCCAGGCTCCCCAGGTGGCCTCCTCTTCTGCCACACATACCACACAGCACAGAACAAGATCACTGCTTGTGTCCTTAGGCGCCCACCCCAGTGTGGCCTCCAGTGTTCACAGCCACCTGCCAGGCTCTCGGCCCAGCACCAGGCACAGACCCCCTGCTCCTGAGAGGCTGGCACAGGGTCAGGGCCTCTGCCCCCGGCTGTGGGCATGGAAAACCCTTATTCCCCAGCCCTGCAGCCTTATTCCCCATTGGGCAAGAAGCAAAATATATGAAAATACTTTAATTATTTCTTTGAAATGGTTAAGAAATAAGGTCATCTGATTTTCCTTTTACAATCCTAGTTAAAAAAAAAGTTCACATTAGCGCCAGGGCCCTTCCCCAAGCCACAGGCTGGCTGCTCAGTAGAAACGCTTGTTCCGTTCCTGCCGCTTCTGAAACACCACGGCCCCCACCACGGCGCACACGATGATACCCAGGAGCGCGCACAGCAGCAGCAGAAACACCCGCCACCCCGTCAAGGGTCCGCTGCGAAAGTTCCCCGTTGGGTCGTCCACATTGTCTGAGGGAGGAGAGAGGGGGAAATGACGCTGAACAGGCTCCCAGGAGACAGCGTGCCAAGGCCCCCACCCCACCCTCGAGGCAGCAGCTGTGGCCTGCCCGCACGGCTCCAGCACAGGGCAGGGGCATGCACAGAGCGACAATCCCACTGGGAACAAGGGTCCCCGGGATCCAGGCTGAGGTGCCTTCTGCTGCAAGAAGCGGGTGAACACTGCATGCCTGGGATCTCCCTGACAGCCTGAGTCTGCCTAGGCGGGCCCAGGACCTGTTTTCCCAAGACCACCCCCAGCCCGGTGCAGTGGTCTGAGGTTCCCAGCTGAGACTGGCCTTGGCCACAGTCTGCCCTCCCGCACATGTGGATGCACTCCGTGCCTCCTGGGGGCTCCCAGGGCCCTGACCCTCAACCTTCATCCTTTCGCTTTGACCTTCTAGCCCAGTGGGCCCACTAGTCTGACAAGGAATTAACCCCTGCCGGGCCAGCCGCATGGGCTGCTGGGTGGGCTGGCGCAGATGTGTCCAAAAGCCTTGGCAGCAGGAAGCCTTCAACAAAAGGTCGCAAATCAATGGTCTACGGCAGGGTTTGTTTGGCCCCCAAAACATTTAAAAGCAACTTGAATCTTTAAAAAGTGAAATGTCATATAAACTGTTGGGTTCCAGTGGTACTCTATCTCCCGCTGGGCCCACACGCACAACTCTGGGGCTCCTGAAGTAGAATTTGCAACACACACACACACACACACACACAGGCCTCACTCCCCATCTGTCCTGAAAACCCTCTCTGTGAGGATGGAGTGGTGGCTGCCTATTGCCCTGCAAAGAGCTCAGGCTTGGAGGTTTGCCAAAACTCAAGTTTGCATCCCACCTTTTTGCCTCTTTTTAGCTGAGGAAGCCTGAGGATCAGCTCCCCTAGCAGCTGCAGGACCTACTGCAGGCTGTTTGCTGAGGCCACGCACTGAGGTACCAGCACAGCTGCACCAGCAAACAGCCCCTCTGGTTTCACTGGCTGTGATCCCAGCACTGAGTGCAGGACGATGCAGAGGCCAGGGGCTCTCACACCTGTTCATGAGCACTAGCTGCTGAATCAAGGGCTGAGTTGGTCCAGGGAAGGGCAGATGGACCCTGAGCAGCTGCCTAAGCCAGCCCAGGCCCCACCGGGAGGGGCTGTATGTGCATACCTTTGGGCGACTTGAGGAAGTTGACACTGGGCTCGATCTTGGTCCAGTCGATGCTCTCCTCGTCCGGTGTGTGCTCCACCATCAGCTGGAACAGCTTCATGGAGATGATGTCATGATTGTCTGCAGGCCAAGAGTTAGCTTCTAAGGCGCATGGAGCCACTTTGGCACACGTGGCTCGACCCTCTCCCGCCCCACACCACACAGAGAGGCCAGGTGCCCTGAGGAGAACCCAGCAGCCTCTAGCAAGCAGTATTCCAGGGGCTGGAATACTCCAGAACTCAGCAATAAGAAACCTGGGAGGAAGCAGAGCAGAGAGGAAAAAGCACAGGTTTTACAATCAGCATCGCTGGGTCTAATCCTGGCTCTGCTACCCTCTTTGAGGCTCAGTCTCATTTGCAAATGGGGGTGGTAATCTCCATCTTGCGGTTACTGAGGCATGTAAATGAGAACGTACAGACAGGGCAAAGGGACACTGCCTGGAGGCAGCATGTCCTGAAAACAGCACCAGATAAAGACCCACACGCTGCTGCGTGGCTGGGTGAGAAGCCTGACCCTCCCGGGGGCGGGCAGCCACCAGACGCTCTGTCACAGAGACCCAAGTGCAGGACGCAGACGGACAACCTGGCAGCTGGCTGCAGGCTCAGCTGTGACAGTCATCGACTGTACCTGGGGAGACTTGAGGAAGGCCCTGCTCCGCTAGTATGGGCCAGAGAGAACCTCTGCCTGGCGCTGACAGTACCTGACAACCCCATTTGGAGATGGAGAGGTTGAGGCTCAGAACTGAGATGAGGGACCCAGTCAGCCCGCCACCAGCTCTCAGCTCAGCTAACTGACTGGAAGCTGAAAGCATAAAGAGCAAGGACCCTGCGGCCAGGCAAGGCAGAGGCCCACATACCAGACAGCTGGTATGAGAGGCCCTGGAAGCCCAGGGCCAAGCAGGGGCCCCGGAGCCAGACAGCAGGGGCCATCTGAGTTCTGTCACTTCCTGGGTGCCCGAACTTGACATCCACCTCCCTCAACTCCCAGATGCCTAATGGTCTCAGATGTACAAAAGAGGAAAGAGACAGTTACCTAACTAAGAACACAGCCACAAGACACCTGTGGGAGGCTGGCATGCACACCCCTCTGCCTAAGGGCCACACACTACCGCAGGCATGGCCCCTCCATCGCCCTTCCCAGGGCCGCTCCAAACAGACTTAGAGAATACCCTGTCACAGGCCTGGCTCTGTTTCCAGGGCCTTCTCATGATGCCTGCTGAAACAGTCAGATGGTCCAAGTGACCCAGGGCAGGGTTGTACCGGGTACACAAATGAAACAAGGCAGGCCGTGAGCTGTAATTATTGAGGCTGGGTAACAGCAATAAGGGGCTTATCACACCATCTTCCCTCTTGTCAGTATACAATTGGAACTTCCATATTAGAAACCTCAAAACAATAGACACTCCGGGAACCAAATGGACCCAGACGCTTCCATGGTGATGGGGATGCTCCTGGACAGTGGCTAGCTCACCCGCCCTGGAAACATCTATCCTGACAACAAACAAGCCTCTGTCTGGTCTGCTACACTGCTCCTCAGCTCTGGTCAACAAAAGCTGGCCCCAGGTATGGTGCTTCCCGAGGGCCCTGAGAAGGGGCCAAGGACCAGCACCAGGGGCCACCAACAAGTGCCACCCAGGCCTGGTGGTCCCAAGATGCCTGCACGGGCAGGTAGCACCCCAAAGCTTACAGCACTCACCATGGACCCAACAAGACAGAGCCCTGACTCCATGGAGCTCACAATTCAGTGAGGGAGACAGGACAACGAAATAAATGACACAGTGGATACCAGGATGGTTAAATGCTGTGAAGAAAAATAAAGCTAGAAAAGGCGACAGGAAGTGTGCAGGGAACTGGGGGGTGGGTGTGTGTGTGTGTGACTTTAAATGAGGGAATCAAGGATGGCCTCACTGGGGAAGATACCTGAGTGAGACCTGGAGAGACAGAGGCACAAAGGCCCAAGGCAGGAGGGCAGGGGTGGGTCTGAAGAGTGGCTAGGGGCAGTGTCACCAGAGAGCAGAGAGGATGAGGCAGAGGGCATGTGGCGGCAGGCGACAGGACCGCTGCTAGGAGGACAGCAGCCTCAGCCCTGAGTGAGGTGGAAAGAGCAGCTCGGCTGTGGTGCTGGGAGGAGGGCACCCTCGGGAGGCTCCTGCAACTGTCTAAGCAAGAGAGCACTGTGGCCAGACCTGCCTGCAGTAAAGGAAGGGAGAGGAGTGGTCTGCTGTGGGGTGAAGAGAAGACACAGCCAGCAGGACATGCCAACAAAGGGGAGGCGGCCCCTGAGAGGAAAAGCGGAGGCCGCAACGACAGCAAGGCGCTCTGACCCACGTAACCACCAGGACAGAGGTTCGTTTGTCTCTGGCTGTGGGCATGTGAAGGCTGAGAGGCCTGCTGGGCACGTTGCTGGTGACTCAGGTCTGGAGAGGGAAACGTGGGGGTCCATCGCTGGGTTCACAGATTCAAACCCCCCAGCTCACAGATGACACAGAGGGAAGACGGCTGAAGGACTGAGCACACACATGGGAAGAGGGGGAAGAAAACCAGGCACATGTGGAACCAAAGGGAGGCAGGTCGAGGAGGAAGGGGCTCTGCTGTGTCACAAGCTCCCGACAGCAGTGAAGGCCACACTGAGACTGGATGCCTCGCGCTACCAGCACACTCACCGGACAGGTCGCCAGTACCGGCAGAGGCTCCAAAATAGTAGCCGGTGGGCAGGCGCACTCCCGTGATGTCAATGCAGTTCTTCCACTCATTCTTGTCCTCCAGGTCAGTCATCACCTGCGGCCAGTCAGCGGGTCAAGGGTAGCCCAGGGCTGGCCTGCCCGCCTCCCCAAGCCCCGCCGAGCTGCCCCTCCTGCCTGCTCACCGTCAGGCGACCCCGGGAGTAGCGCACTGCCAGGAAGGTGTCGTGATCGCGGTTGCGGAAGTCAGCCGTGCAGCCCGCCAGCTCAGTCCAGCGGCCGTCCTTGCTGTGGTCGTAGGACAGGGAGCCATTGTTCACCATCACGGAGATGTACGGGAACACGCGCTGAGACAAGACACCGGTCACTCCGAGGGCAGCCCAGCCAGTGGGAGGCCGTGGGGCACCCACCACCCTGACCCCTGGAGGCTGCTCTCATGCAGAGCCCAGGGAGAAATCCTGTCCTGCTCTGCAGGAGAGCAAGGGCCTACCTCTGTGGTCTCATCGTTGGGGTACGTGTCCAGAAAGATGGCTAAGCCATGGAAGTTGTCTTTGCTTCCAAACACAGGCCCTAGAATTAGAAGGAGATGCTCCTGTGATGGGAGAAATTAGGAGTTGCCCAAGGGGTACCTGAAGGACAGAGTAACGCCAGCATGGATGGGGTCAAAAGACGTTAGCCCACGGTCATGCTCCCAGGAAAAAGAAGGGATCTCTAAGTGGGGTGGGGGGATTGGAAGGGTAGTCTCAGGCATGTGGCAGAGAAGACTCAAGTTTGAAGCCTAAACTGAAAGAACAGCACCTGTCTATGTGCTCTGAGGTGTCGGGGGCAAGGGGATACCGAATCTGTAAAAACCAGATGGTCATGCGTTAAGGACCATCCCTGAACCCAGGGGTCACCAACTTTCTGTACAAGGCTAGAGAGCAAAGATTTTAGGCTTTGTGGGCCACAGATGGTCTCTGTCACAGTCTTCCTTGTTTTCTCCTTCTTAAGATGATAGGATGGTAAGAAACACTTAGCTGGTGAAGACCAGGCCACACTGGGCACAGAGTTGACCACAGGGTCATCTTCTACAGGGATGTTTCCTCCAGCTACTCCCCAGGCCCCGTTTCCTCAAAGAGGAGCAGCAGTGCCCTAACAGGGAGTGCAGAGTGGAGGATTCCTGGCCACAGACAGCCCACCTGTGCCAGCACCATCCTACCTGGCACCAGGCGGTCCCGGGTGTACCACAAGGCAATGCCATCTCCATGGAGATTTTTCTTTCCTGCGCCATGAACTTTGAAGTGAACATGCATCTCCCAGTCCTTGAGGAAGCAAGGCTAGAGGGAGAGCAGAGAGGGCTGTCAGAGCTCCCCAGGCTTGCCTACTCACTGGAAGTGGCCTAGAGCGAGTCGGGGCACTCAGAACAGGGCCAGGCAGCAGGGTCCCAAGTGTCAGATGAACAGACGCCCGAGCGTCTCAGTAGGGAGGGAGGGGGAGGCCACAGACTGTCCCAAGGCTGCTGAGGCCCAGACTCCACCCACCCTGGCCCTGTCTTCTCCTGGGCTGGTTCTCACACCTTGACTCACTTTCCTTGATACCAGCCAAACCTGTTAGCCCTGTTTCTTCTCCATCCCCGCTGTTCCTGTCCCCTGGGATCTTGTGGAAGGACTACTATCCCTATTTGAGTCATATATTTTATAAAAAGAAAACACATTCAGAGACAAAATAACTTGTCCACAGCAGGTAAGTGGATGTCCTGACTCACGCCCAGGACTGTCTGGCTCGGAAACGTCTGCCGTTGCCAACAGCTGCATGGACTTCAGGCCTGTAACACAAGCGGCACCAACTCCTTTCTGGCTTTCCATCCCCACTGTGTTCCCTTCAAACCAACCCCTCAAACTGATGGACCCACACCCAGGTCTGGCGGACTCGAAGCCCTAGACTCCCAGCCAGCACACCACCTGCCTCTTGCAATCTCAGCCCAGCCTGAGGGTGGTGATGGTGATATCAGGCCTGGGGGCTGGAAGGGCAGCTCTGGGGACTCTGGGCTACTGTGATGTGAGGGAAGGAAGTCCCAGCAGTCAGGAAGGCACAAGGCTGGGCCCACAGCAAGGACACCAGCCTGGCCTTGCCTACCAGGAAGCTGCTCATGAAAACTATGGTATTGACACTCTAACAAGAATCTGCTTAGAGAAAGTCTGCAGATGGGTGTGTGAGCAAGTAATTAAACAAAGGCCCAGCTGAAAGGCAAACTAAAACAAGGTATTGCTGACTTATCAGATTGGCAAGGCTTAAAGAGATCACGAGCAGCAATGCAGACAAGAACGAAGAGAAACGTGGCCTACATCCAGAGGACAGTGGACGCTCCCATCTTCTTGGGGGCAATTTGGCTGTTGCAGCTTTTTAACAAAATGAGGGAGATCATAAGCTCTCACGGGTCACGATCAAGATGTCAAAGATACTAAGAGGAAAGATAAGCTGAAAACAGTATCAGTGCTATGTGCTCATTAAAAAAAAAATTAGTCTATGTGCAGAGAAAGAAGGAAATGAAGAAAATATGACCAACATTAATGAAAGCTAACTCTGGGAGGGGAATGTTTACTTTCCACATTTTCAATCTTCTATACTGAACGCATTACTTCTGTAATCATAAAAAACTCAACTGAAAAATAAAAAACCCTATGTCCCACCGTGGCTTGTGCATCACTGATTCACCAGGCACTGTTCTGGGCCTGGGCACCAGAAGCTCCGGTGAGAAGACTCGGCCCTTGAGAATACAGGGTTAGCAGGCAGCTGCTCGACGGTCTGACATAGTGTGAAGTCAGCCCTCCCAGTTTCTGACAGTTCACTGGCTCTGGGAGACCCTGCAGATTCTGAACGGGGGCAACTGTGAGGTGATAAAAAGCAGGTCTCCACGACAGGTGTGCAAGGAATCTGAGTCCAAGACCTGCTGAGGGGTGGAAGGACTGGTGAACCAGTCTTGCTTTGCATTGAGGTGACAAAAATCACAACTGAAAAGAACAAATGAGAAAGGGCTCCCAGGGACTGCAGCTCAGCTATGAGTTCTCACAATCCCTGAAACTAGACTAAACAGACTCACTCAGGCCTCATACTTTAAAAAAGGATTGTACAAACACAGTGTCTGGGACACAACCAAAAATACCAGGCACATGAAGAGACAAGATAGGAACAAAACACAGAGAAAGGCAAGGAGGGAGAGAGAACCACCACCGCCATCACCATCCCAGGGACCCTTAAAGTAACCAGAAGGAAAAAAAGAATACATCAAAGGAGCCTGATACTAGAATTTTCAACAGAAACACTAGGAGTAAGAAGACAACAGACTGATATATTTGGAGTTGAAGGAAAATAACGATCAACATAGGATTCTACACATAGCACATGTATCCTTCAAGAAAGAAGGTGCTCTTTGGCCTCGGACTTAATTTTCGGCAACAGAGCTAAACACACTAAGAAGACCCAGTAAACATGGGATCTGCTATTTCCCTCAGGAAAATGGTGAAGAGAATGGAAATCAGCCAGCACAAGTACACTTGCTCCTGTGACAAAACCAAGATGAAGAGGCAAGCTGCGGGGGTCTGCCGCTGTGGCTCCTTCACGAGAACAGCAGCTGGTGGCGCCTGAACCAACGCCGCCACTTCTGCCACCACAGGAAGGCCAGGCCTCAGAAGACTGACGGCCGGCAGAAGCACCACCACTGCCAGCCTCCAATAAACAGATTGATTTATGTGATCCGCTTAAAAAGAAAAAGAAGGTGAAATTAAGACATTTTCAGACAAAAACACTAAGACTATCTTTCACTCTTCAGGGAGAAATGTGACCCAGACCCGGACATGAAGTCAGAGATTCAAGAAGGAACGAAGACCAAAGACTAAACCAAGTATGAGACTAAAAACACAAAGAAACACTTGGCTGCATAAAACAACAATGCTTTGTGTGTCCCCAAAGCCTATCATCGTCCTGCAAGCAGTTAAAAGTACATCTTATCAGCATTCTTTGGTAAAACACGATCTGTGTTTTAAACTTCAGAGTAATCACCGAAATTTTGGGAAATAAGCACAGAACTTTCAAGCCAACAGAAGAATAAAAGTGGAATAAAAATTAACCAACTCAAAAGAAGCTAAGACCAGAGAGAAAAGTGAACAGAGGACAGCCAGTACAAACAGAAAGTAAACAGTAAGATGGTAGATTAAATCCAAATGTATCAATGACTTTACCAAATGTAGACAGACTAAATGCTGGTAAGAGTACCCAGGATCTCCCTGTATTCTTTTCTTTCTTTTTTTTAAAATGAAATATAGTTGACATACAATATCAGTTTCAGGTATACCACAAAGGGATTTGACAGTTACATACACTACAAATTGATCACCACAAGTCTAGTAATATCTGTCACCATAGAAAGTTACTGTAATACTACTATTATTGAATACTATTGACCACATTCCCTATGCTATACATTACATCCCCATGACTTATTTAATTTTACAACTGGAAGTCTGTACTTCTGAATCTCTTTATTTTTTCTTACAACTACATGTGAACCAACATTTATCTCAAAAAAAAGTTTAATTTTAAAAATAAGTAATAGATCAAAGACTTAAACTAAAGGTATAAAACTCTTAGAAGAAAACAGGGGAAACACTAGATTTAGCAATAATTTCCTGAATATGCCACCACAGCACAGACAACAAAAAAACTAGATAAACTGGACTTCATCGAAATTAAAACCTTTTACATGTAAAAGAACATGAAGAGAATGAAAAGACAACCCACAGAATGAGAGAAAATATTTACAAATCATATACTGATAATGTCCAGAATACATAAAGAACTCCTAAAACTCAACAACAAAACTGGACAAAGGATTTAGATAGACATGTTTTTCATAGAAGAAGATAATTTGTATATAAAAAGCATATGAAAAGATGCTCAACATCATTAATCACTAGAGAAATGGAAATCAAAACCACATACCACTTTACATTCGTTTGGATGACTATTATAAAAAATGGAAAATACAGTATTATAAAAATGTGGAGAAACTGGACCCCTGGTGCATTGCTGGTGGGACTGTAAAATGGTGCGGTTGCTGTGGAAATCAGTTTGGTGGTCCTCAGAAAGTTTAACAAAGAGTTACCATATAACCTAGCAATTCCACTTCCTAGATATTTACCAAAACAAGTGAAGGCAGGGACTTCAGTAGCCACCTATGTCCACCCATGACACAGCAGCACAACAGCCAAAAGGTGGAAACTACCCAGTGTCCACCACCAGATGAATGGATAAACAAAATGTGGTGCACACACAGACACACAGGAACGTTATTTAGCCATAAAAGAACGAAATACTAATACGTGCTACAGCATGGATGAGCTTTGCCTATGTTATGCTAAGCGAAATAAGTCATATACAGAAAAATATTCTATGATTCCATTTATGTGAGGTACCTAGAAGAGTCAAATTCAAAAACAGAAAGTAGAATAGTGGCTACCAGGGCTGTAGAGAGGCAGAAAACAGGGAGTTAGTGTTTAAGGAGTACAGTTTCAGCTTCCGATGATTAGAAAGTTCTGGAGATGGATGGTGGTGATGACTGAACAACAAAATGAATGTACTTAATGCCACTAAACTGTACACTTAATGATTAAAATGGTCAATTTTATGTCATGTATATTTTATCACAATAAAAAAATTTTGAGAAATTTTTTCTTTTTCATGCAGATACATATTTATAGTAATTGAAACTAATTTTTTGTTGGTAGACAGTACACTTTTAAAAATTTTACTGCGGACTGATTTACAATATTGTGTTAATTTCTGCTACACAGGAAAGCGACTCAGTTATACATACAGTCTTTTGCATATTTTCGTATTTTCCATTACAGATTATCACAGATACTGAATATAGCTCCCCGTGCTATACAGTAGGATTTTGTTGTTTATTCATCCCATATTAATAGTTTGTGTCTGCTAATCCCAAACTTCCAATCCTTCCCTCCCCAACCCCCTGACAACGTGGCAACCACAAGTCTGTTCTCCATGTCTGTGAGTCTGTTTTGTATATATGTTCATATATTTTAGATTCCACATAAGTGATATCCTAAGACTTGTCTTTCTTTAACTTCACTTAGCATGGTAATCTCTGGGTCCATCCGTGCATGCATGCTAAGTCACTTCAGTCATGTCCGACTCTGCAACCCTATGGTGTCTCTGTCCATGGGATTCTGCAGACAAGAGTACTGGAGTAAGTTGCCATGCCCTCCTCCAGGGGATCTTCCCGACCCAGGGATCAAACCCACATCTCTTGTTTACCTGGACCAGCAGGTAGGTTCTTTACCACTAGTGCCCCCTAGGTCCATCCATGTTGCCGCAAGTGGCATTATTCTTTTTCTGTGGTTGAGTACTATTCCGTTTGTGTGTATATGTGTTTACACACACGCACACATCTTGATCCATTCATCTGTTGACAGACATTTAGGTTGTCTCCATGTCTTGGCTATTGTAAACAGTGCTTTAACGAACATAGGGATGCACGTATCTTTTCGAATTAAGAGTTCTGTCTAAGTGTATGTCCAAGAGTGGGATTGCTGGATCATATGACAACTCTATTTTCAGTTTTCTGAGGGCTCTCCATACTGGCTGTGCCAATTAACATTCCCATCAACAGTGTAAGAGGGCTCCCTTTTTTCCACACCCTTTCCAGCACTTATAGTTGGTAGATTTTTTAATGATGGCTATTCTGACCAGTGTGAGGTAGAACCTCACTCAAGTTTTGATTTGCATTTCTCTAATAACTGGCTTCCCAGGTGGCTCAGTGGTAAAGAATTCACCTGCCCACGCAAGAGATGTGGATCTGCACTGGAGAGATCCCCTGGAGAAAGAAATGGCAACCCACTCCAGTATTTTTGCCTGGAAAATCCCATAGACAGAGGAGCCTGGGGGCTACAGTTCATGGGATCACAAAGAATCTGACTTGACTTAGCAACTGAGTATACACACAGGCATTGGCCGTCTGTATATCTTCTTTGGAGAAATGTCTGTTTAGGTCTTCTGCCCATTTTTTAATTTTTTAAAAAATTATCATTGAATTGTATGAGCTGTTTGTATATTTTTGAAATTAAACCCTTGTTGGTCTCATCATTTGCAAATATTTTCTCTCAATCCGGGCTTCCCTGGTAGCTCTGTTGGTAAAGAATCCGTGTGCAATGCAGGGGACTCCAGTTTGATTCCTGGGTCAGGAAGATCTGCTGGAGAAGGAACAGGCTACCCATTTCAGTATTCCTGGGCTTCCCTGGTGGCTCAGATGGTAAAGAATCTGCCTGCAATGCGGGAGACCTGGGTTCAATCCCTGGGTTGGGAAGATCCCCTAGAGAAGGGAAAGGCTACTCACTCCAGTATTTGGCCTGGAGAATTCCATGGATTACAGCCCCATGGGTTGCAAAGAGTTGGACATGACTGAGCCACTTCAACTGAGTGACTTCACTTTCACTTTTCACTTTCATGCATTGGAGAAGGAAATGGCAACCCACCCCAGTGTTCTTGCCTGGAGAATCCCAGGGACGGGGGAGCCTGGTGGGCTGCCGTCTATGGGGTCGCACAGAGTCGGACACGACTGACGTGACTTAGCAGCAGCAGCAGCGGCAGAGCCACTTTCACTTTCTTCCAATCCATAGGTGTCTTTTCATTTTGTTTATGGCTTCCTTTGCAAAAATTTCTAAGTTGGATTAGGACCCATTTGTTTATTTTTGCTTTTTATTTCTATTGCCTTGGGAGACTGACCTAAGGAAACACTGGTACGATTTATGTTAGAGAATGTTTTATCGATGTTCTCTTCTAGGAGTTTTATGGTGTCATGTCTTATATTGAAGTCTTTAAACCATCTTGAATTTATTTTTGTGTGTGGTGTGAGCATGTGTTCTAACTTTACTGATTTACACAAGGCTGTCCAACTTTTCCAACACCACTTGCTAAAGAGACTGTCTTTTTCCCAGTGTATACTCTTACCTCCTGTGTGGTGACCATTTACACTTTTAAAAACTGTCTCAATGCCATTAAGTATTGTGCAGAAGAGAATGGTTTGAAAAATTAAACTGTTTAAAAGACAATAGAAGGTTAAATGGGGGACTCCCCTGGTGGTCCAGTGGCTAACGCTCCAGGCTCCCAATGCAGGGGCCTGGGTTCAATCCCTGGTCAGGCAACTAGACAGCAGCTACCTCAACTAAGATTTGCATGCCACAATTAAAGATCCACATGCTGCAACTAAAGACTGAAGATCCCTCATGTTGCAGCTAAGTCTAGGCGAAGACCAATAAATAAACTTCTTTTTAAGAAAGGTTAAGTGGCAAATTGTTATGTTTCTGTATTTTATCACGATAAAAATAAATGGATAACCACCCAAAAGCCTGGTTATATGCCGTTTACAAGAGACAACTCTAAAAGAGGTCGGGAAAAGAAAAGGACAAAAAAAGACAGTACATGCAAATGCTAAGCAAAACCAAGCTTGTGCAGCTGTGCCAATAGCAAAGTTTAGAAGAGGACTCTTCTCCATGACAAAGGACTCCATTTACCAGGAAAATGTTGGTCTCAAAATATATGAAGTAGAAACTGACAGACTATAAAGATGAAGGCAAATACACACACAGACATTTTAATACACCTCTTCTGATAACTGATAAAACAAGCAAAATGTCAGGAAGATATAGAAATTTGAGCCCAATCAGCAAACAGACCTAAAGATCTGAATGGCACATTCACTCAACCAGCAGAGAATCCACATCTTTCACAAGCACACATGAATGTGTCCCCCAAATCCTGATCACTTTAAGGACCATCTGCAAGTCTCAACAGATGTCCAAGGATTGAAATCACAGAATCCATTTCTTGACCATGAAGAGATTAAACCAGATATCAATAATAACAACTTAAAAAATAAAGATAACTAGAAAAGCACTTATATATTTGAAAAAAATTTAAAATGTAACTTACATACACAAAAGTCAGCCCAGAAGCC
Source organism: Redunca redunca (assembly GCA_006410935.1). Lineage (NCBI taxonomy): Eukaryota > Metazoa > Chordata > Mammalia > Artiodactyla > Bovidae > Redunca > Redunca redunca. The sequence continues at coordinate 76,700 of SJYQ01092942.1, read as the reverse complement.
AATATTTCAAACGGTCTCTTTGGTGCCCAGGAGTCTCCTGTGCCTGGGAACAAAGCACCCCAAGCTAGTAGGAGGTGTGCCTCTGAGAAGGGCAACTGTGCACCAGAGGATGGGAGAGGAAAACCTCCCCGCCTGTCCCCAGCATGCCTGCAGGAAGATCAGTTTTAGGAAAGAGTACACACAGACAGAATTTGAGGACCTAGAAACTGATACCTCCAAGACTATTCAAGCCTTGGAAAAGTCTCCCCATACTACAGGTAAGACTGCAGATCATCAGAGAGAATAGTATGATAAAGACAGTACAAAGGAGGATTTTAAGCAGATGAGGTATGGGCTGGAACTAATGGAAAGCTGCTTTTAGGGGCAGAACATGACATGGTCATGGCACTCCATCCCAGCTGATCCATGTGGGGAGCTGAGAAATCTTAATGCCCTGGCCCTCCCCAGGCCAACTAAATCAGAATCAATCACTTGGCAGTCATGAATCATTTTACAGCTAGGTGGTTTCTATGTCTTGGCTTGCAACAAAGTGAAAGGCAGAACATTTTTTTCCATTAAAATTTCTGATGAAAGATCACTACATTTAGGGTTTATAAATCAAAGGAGTTCAAATTATTGAATGACCCCTGCTATAACAAAACTCCTTGCATCTCCATCTATTACTTAAGCAAACACAAATTTTCAGCATTCACGTGAACAAAAAGCAGAAGTCATGCTTAAGCGTCTCATTCTGACAATGACATGCATTCAAATGGGGATGGGGAGATGACAGCTCAATGAGATGCATTTCAAAAAATGTTTACTTGGTGTACTAATTACTCAAAAATTGTGTAATGTGTAAGGCATTCCTTTTGATCAATTGTATACCAGTGGTAACTACAATAATCCCAAAGAAAATATTAAAACTTAGTTTTATATGGAAATACAAAAAACCTCGAATAGCCAAAGCAATCTTGAGAAAGAAGAATGGAGCTGGAGGAATCAACTTGCCTGACTTCAAGCTCTACTACAAAGCCACAGTCATCAAGACAGTATGGTACTGGCACAAAGACAGAAATATAGATCAATGGAACAAAATAGAAAGCCCAGAGATAAACCCACACACCTATGGACACCTTATCTTTGATAAAGGAGGCAAAAATATACAATGGAGTAAAGACAATCTCTTTAACAAGTGGTGCTGGGAAAATTGGTCAACAACTTGTAAAAGAATGAAACTAGATCACTTTCTAACACCACACACAAAAGTAAACTCAAAATGGATTAAAGATCTAAATGTAAGACCAGAAACTATAAAACTCCTCGAGGAGAACATAGGCAAAACACTCTCTGACATAAATCACAGCAGGATCCTCTATGATCCACCCCCCAGAATTCTGGAAATTAAAGCAAAAATAAATAAATGGGATCTAATCAAAATTAAAAGCTTCTGCACAACAAAGGAAAATATAAGCAAAGTGAAAAGACAGCCTTCTGAATGGGAGAAAATAATAGCAAATGAAGCAACTGACAAACAACTAATCTCAAAAATATACAAGCAACTTATGCAGCTCAATTCCAGAAAAATAAATGACCCAATCAAAAAATGGGCCAAAGACCTAAATAGACATTTCTCCAAAGAAGACATACGGATGGCTAACAAACACATGAAAAGATGCTCAACATCACTCATTATCAGAGAAATGCAAATCAAAACCACAATGAGGTACCACTTCACACCAGTTAGAATGGCTGCGATCCAGAAGTCTGCAAGCAATAAATGCTGGAGAGGGTGTGGAGAAAAGGGAACCCTTTTACATTGTTGGTGGGAATGCAAACTAATACAGCCACTATGGAGAACAGTGTGGAGATTCCTTAAAAAATTGCAAATAGAATTGCCTTATGACCCAGCAATCCCACTGCTTGGCATACACACCGAGGAAACCAGAATAGAAAGAGACACATGTACCCCAATGTTCATCGCAGCACTGTTTATAATAGCCAGAACATGGAAACAACCTAGATGTCCATCAGCAGATGAATGGATAAGAAAGCTGTGGTACATATACACAATGGAGTATTACTCAGCCATTAAAAAAAATACATTTGAATCAGTTCTAAGGAGATGGATGGAACTGGAGCCGATTATACAGAGTGAAGTAAGCCAGAAAGAAAAACACCAATACAGTATACTAACGCATATATATGGAATTTAGAAAGATGGGGATGATGACCCTGTATGCGAGACAACAAAAGAGACTCAGATCTATAGAGTGAACTGTTGGACTCTGGGGGAGAGAGGGAGGGAGAGGGTGGGATGAGAAGGGAGAATGGCATTGAAACATGTATACTATCAAGGAAGAAACGAATCGCCAGTTGATGTCAGATGCAGAATGCAGGATGCTTGGGACTGGTGCAAGGAGAGGACCCAGAGGGATGGCATGGGGTGGGAGGTGGGAGGGGATTCATGTTTGGGAACGCTTGTACACTCGTGGTGAATTCATGTCAATGTTTGGCAAAACCAATACAGTAATGTAAAGTAAACTAAAGTTAAAATAAAAATTTTAAAAGTAAAAAAAAAAAAAAAAAAAAACTTAGTTTCAAGGTCCCAACAAAGTTAAAAAGCTTACATTATTACACTTAGTCACAGAAGAACATGATAGGCTAATCAATATGATTTTCAAGCATTACATACACTGCATTAGGATAAAATTCTGTGTGGGATATGAAATGAAAATATAAGTTCAATTTTAAAAAATGACATACAATTTGGGTTTATTAATAGTGTTTAAAGGGCTTCCCTGGTAGCTCAGCTCCTGCCTGCAATCCAGGAGCCATGGAATGGATCAGGAAGATCCCCTGGAGGAGGGCGTGGCAACCCACTCCAGTATTCTTGCTTGGAGAATCCCATGGATAGAGGAGCCTGGTGGGCTACAGACCAGAGTTGCAAAGAGATGGGACACAACTGAAGTGACTTAGCATATGCACACAGCATTTAAAAGAGTGGATCTCAAACTGCAATATTTAGATTCCACTAAACAGGAAGATAAGGGTTTCCCTGGTGGCTCAGACGGTAAAGTGTCTGTCTGCAATGCAGGAGACACAGGTTCGATCCCTGGGTTGGGAAGATCCCCTGGAGAAGGAAATGGCAGCCCACTCCAGTATTCTTGCCTGGAAAATCCCATGGATGGCGGAGCCTGGTAGGCTACTGTCCATGGGGTCGCAAAGCGTCGAACACGACTGAGCAACTAAGCACTGCACAATAATCTAGAGGGGCGGGAATGGGCTGGAGGAAGAAGGGAGATTCAAGAGGGAGGAGACATAAGTACACCTATGCTTAATTCATGCTGATGTATGACAGAAATCAAAGCAATATTGTAAACCAATCATCAATCAATTAAAATAAATAAACTTTTTTTAAAAAAATAAAAGTTATCCAAAAGCATGGGAGCCCCCTGATGGTCCAGCCATTGGGACACAATGCTTCTATCACAAAGGGCCCAGGTTGGGCAACTAAGATTCCACATGCCTCGCAGTGCAGCCAAAAACAAAAGTTATCCAAAAACAAATGAGACCTAATGAAACTTAAATGCTTTTGCACAGCAAAGGAAACCATGAACAAAAAGACAATCCACAGAATGGGAGAAAACATTTGCAAATGAAGCAACCCACAAAGGATTAATCTCCAAAATATACAAACAGCTCATTCAACTCAGTATCAAAAAAACCACCCAATCAAAAAAAAAGGGCAGAAGATCTAAATAGACATTTCTCCAAAGAAGACAGACAGATGGCCAAAAAGCACATGAAAAGATGCTCAGGATCGCTCATTATCAGAGACATACAAATCACAACTACAATGAGGGCCCTGTGGGCAGTGTAGCCTCTGAGCAGTAGAGGGGACTTGGGGCTGAGTCCTCGCTAATGCCAGTGCGGAGATGGCACCACCGGCAAGGGGTAGAGGGGCAAGTTGGCCACCGCCACTGCTATCACCACCAAGGGTAGTGAAAGAGCCACTTCGGGGCAGGGGTCAGATTGGGGAGGGAGGCATAGGTATCATTTTCTAGCTTTTCTGGGTGCAGTCGAGGTGATATTCCAGGTCCCCAGAGTGATGCTGGCTGCTGCCTACCTGGGGAGAGGAATGCCACCTCCTGAGCAGGCTCCCTTAGGGGAGGAGGGACGACAACTGACCTGCCAGAAAACTGCCTCCACTGGCCCAGGTGTGGAACCTGAGAGCACAGCCACACTCGTCTAGCTTCCAGGAAGGAGCAGATAACTCTGTATGCTGAAGAAAACTGGAAACCTATCATGAGTGTTGCCCTGTAATTCCTTGATGACCTCAGATGACTTCAAACTTTTATCTTTTGGCAAAGAATAGTACTCTTAATGGATGTATGTATGGGAGAAAGCAAAAGGGGTTCTGGTTTCTCGGGAAAGAAGGAACCTCCTTCTGTTTAACTGCTAACTCTTTTGTGAAGCCATATCCACCCCAGCCTGAAGACAGTAAGTCAACTCTCTCCTGATCTTCTCCAGCACTTTATACCACTGCTCTGACTCTTATCATATGCTCTTTTGGAGGATATAATAAAAAGCTACCTCAGGATTAAAAAAAAAACTACCATGAGGCATCATCACCTCACACCAGTTAGAATGGACATCACCAAAATATCTAAAAATAATAAATGCTGCAGAGGGTGCAGAGAAAGGGGAACCCTCCCATGCTGCTGGAGGGAATGTAAATTGGTATAGCCACTATGGAGAACAGCATGGAGGTTCCTTAAAAAACTAAAAATAGAACTACAATATGATCCAGTAATCCCACTCCTGGAAATATTTGGAGAAAATCATAGTTCAAAAAGACACATACACCCCAATGTTCATCACGGTGGTATTTACAATAGCCAAGACATGGAAGCATCCTAAATGTCCATCAACAGAGAAACGGATAAAGAAAATGTTGTACATATATACAGTGGACTATTACTCAACCATAAAAAGAATGAAAGAATGCCATTTGCAGCAATATAAATGAGCCTAGAGATCATACTAAGTGAAGTAAGCCAGACATCAAAAGTCAAATATCGTATGATACCACTTCTATGTGAAATCTAAGGGGAAAAAAAGATACAAATGAACTTATTTACAAAACAAACAGACTCACAGACTTGGAAAACAAACTTTTGGTTACCAAAGGGGAAATGCAGTGTGGGAGGGATAAATGGGGAGTTTGGGCTTAATCCACACTACTATATATAAAACAGACAATCAACAAGGACCTACAATACAGCACAGGGAACGTTCCTCAATATTCTGTGATAACCTATATGGGAAAAGAATCTGAGAACAAAATGGACATATGTAAAAATGAATCACTTTGCTGTATACTTGAAACTAACACAATATTGTAAATCAGTCATAATATAAAATGAAATTAGGGGCTTCCCTGGGGGTCCAGTGGCTAAGTCTATGTTCCCAATGCAGGGGGCTCAGGATCAATCGATCCCTGGTCAGGGAAGAAGATCTTGCATACCGCAACTAAAAAAGATGCTCAGCGTTGAACCATCAAAGACCTCTGTACCAAAACGAAGACCTGGCACAGACAAATAAACATAAAATGAAAATTTTTAAAGTTACATGACAGAATAAAGTGAGAGAATGTGACTCCAGGGGAAACAAAGTAGTTATTGAAGTACTCTCTGAGTGGGTGGCACTCGAACTAAAACTTAACAAATGAGGAGAAACCAAGCAAGCGTGAAGAGCCAGGAGATGGTGTCCCAGACAGAAGCTACAAGTGCAAAGGTCCTGAGGCAAAATGGCAGTCGGAGAAGCCGGAAGAATATTAACAGAGAGGACGACTGGAGACGCGAGGCACTAGGGGCCAGACCGTGCAGACACAGGGCCTGTTTATCCCTTCACAGGAGACCCCAGGCTCTGAGGATCAGAGTGAAAGCTAAGCAAAGTATCTCCAGATCCCCCAGGCAGGAAAGAGAGGAGGAGGAGAAGTAACACGCAGACGAGGCAACACAAGGACGGTGTGGGCTCTCAGAACTACATGGGGAAGTCATTCAGAGAGGCCAAAGAGCGGGGTGATGGAGAAAACTAGGACACTGGCCAACTGCTTAGGCCATAGAAAGGGTTGGGATCAGGCAGGCTGAGGGGAGGAGTAGGTTCTGCCCCCAATTATTCCCCTTTCACCCCTTCCTGACCTTCCTTGGTGTGGCATCTGTGCAGCAGCAGATTTCAGCCACTGCGTATGTATGACACGCCTGCGACACCTGAAGGTCTGTAACCTCTGCAGCAAAGGTCGCAGAAACTAAAACTGCCCACAAGTCCACTGATGACCAGACCGATCCAGCACTGAGGAAGGGGACTGACGTCTGCAAGGATTTTTAAGGGGTTCCTCCACCGTCCAGGCTGGGGGCAAATGTAACAAGTGAACTGCTGGACTTGGAGACGAGACAGAATTTAAATAGTTTATAGCCATTCACTGTCTGTCCATTCACTTCATAAGCAGGGTTTACTCTGCTTGTGAAGAGTCACGAAAGCCATCTATATCAGTCTGAGAACTAAGTGCAATAAGGCACGTTAAAGTCAGTGCCTAACACACATAAAATACCCAATAAAGACCCCACTCCTTCCATTTATCCCACTAATGAGAGGGTTCAGCTGAAGCAGACAACAGCTCCACTACTTGCTGGCTATGTGACTTTGAGGAAGGCACTTTCAACTCTGAGTCTTAGCTTCTTCAGCCAGTGAAACGGAGATAACATGAGTTACTTCACATGGCTTTTGAAGGAATGAAGAGACAGGTGAACAAAGTGTCCAGAACAGCTCCTGACATCCAGTAACTTCAACAGCCATCACCTGTTACTACTGGCAAGTAGTAAGGCAAGTGACCAAAGGGGCCAGGGAGCAGGGGGGAGCCTTCAAATCAAGTTCAGGCCTGCTGAAGACCAACTGTAGTAGCTTACTTCATGGTCTGCCTCCCCTCTTAGGAACCACTCACCAAGTGGTTCCAGATAGAGCCCTCTTTGCTGCGCTCGTCAGGGGTCAGACGCACATACTGGCTCGTGAGCATTGTGCTTCCTTGGAAGTCCCAGAGGAGCGTGGAGCTGGAACCGATCCCTGCTGACAGAGACAAGGACAGACAGGTGCTTAAGAGGCAGGGCCAGGACTAGCTTTGCCGGAGGCAGGGAATCCAAAGGGCTGCCCTGACCAGAAGAAAGAGCATCCCTTCCCCAACTCCATCCAGCCTCAACCTTACCCTAAACTCATTCCCGCCACAGGCCTCACCGTGGTAGGGCTTGATAAGCGAATGCTCCCGCTTGAGATGTTCACTGTTGCCGTCAGTTATATCTGCAGCCACCGGCCCCAGCAACAAGAGGAAAAGGAGAAGTATAGTGGGGCCTGGGCCGGGGCCGCGAAGCCCAGACCTCCCTGGGCACCGCCGGCCCCAGCCCCAGAGCCAAATCCAGCCTCCTGCTGCCGCCGCCATTCTCTGTCCCTCTCGGCCACTTCCGTCCTAGGACTTCCGCCTTCCGGGTGTTCCATCTAATAGCCTCCGGCCCGAAACCCGCCAACCCTAGTGTCACCTGGGAACTCCCAGCAAAAGCAAAGCCTCGTTGCCGAGTGGACGACTGCTTTATCTGCTAAGCAGCCCCCTATCCTGGTCGAGTGCCTTGGCGGCTGCGAGACACCTGTCAACCAGCCTCAGGAATGGGTTCTTAGGAGCGACAAGAGCAGCAACCAATCATGGAGGAGCACGTTAGGCTTACGGGGCAACGGGGAGCAGAAGGATGATTTGTGTCGGCCAGCTGCGAGGGGATCGTCTGTGAAGCGGGGCATGCTGGAACTTGTAGTTTTTATGGGCCCCTAGAACACTTGGCCTCTGGCCACTGGTCACCTCTGTGGGGTAATCTTTCCCAGTCAGAGGAGAAAGGGGTTCTAAATTGAAGGTGGAGGCCTGAATTCCAACTTCTGTGCCGTCTAGATCTCAGGCGGGGCTTTTTCGTCTGTGGCTCCAAGCCTTTGGAAACAGAATTCTGTTATTTGGTGGCGTCCACTATTCCCAGCTCCTCAGGGCCAGTTGGATTTAAGCAGAAGGAGGCGGCCCGAATCCCCGTCGCTGTGATGGCTGGGGCCCATTCATATCCAAACGATTGTAGCGGGTCCCCTCCGTGAAAGGTCCAAGGAAGCCGACTGGATCAAATGTGGGAAACTGGTGGCCCATAGCTAAACAGAGCTCTTACTGATGCTATTTCAATAAATGGCTTAACTATAGCTCAGTAGATAAAGAATCTACCTGTAATGCAGGAGACCCGGGTTCAATCCCTGGGTTGGGAAGATGCCCTGGAGAAGGAAATGGCAACCCACTTCAGTATCCTTGCCTGGAAAATCTCATGGACAGAGGAGCCTGGTGGGCTGCAGTCCATGGGGTCACAAAGAGTCGGGCACGACTGAGCGGCTAACACTAACACTAAACCAATATTTTAAATCATGAGACAAATGTGTATTTAAAAAATCCAAATTTCCAGCTTCTCAGAAAAAATCGGAAGACCCAGCCACACTTGGGTCATGGGGCTGCCCTGCTAAAAATGCCTTATTTTTCAAAGCTCATCTCCACTCTGGCCACTAGTTTACAGCACCTGCCTGGCCCCCTTGACACTTGAATTAATAACCCTGTTATAGATCACAAGATGGAATAGTTGGTTGCTTGCTCCTTTAAGAAGTTGGCTCTGCTCTCTTTCAAATTGCTGTTCTTTGCTTCAACAACACGTCTTCAAAAACAACAACAACAACAACAAAACCTGTTTGCTTGCTCCAGTTCTTAGTTGCAGCACACAGGATCTTCAGTCTTTAGTGGTAGCATGTGGGAAATTTTTTTAGTTGCAGCATGTGGCATCCGGTCCCATCACTTCATGGCAAATAGATGGGGAAACAGTAGCTGACTTTATTTTTCTGGGCTCCAAAATCACTGCAGATGGTGATTGCAGCCATGAAATTAAAAGACGCTTACTCCTTGGAAGGAAAGTTATGACCAACCTAGACAGCATATTGAAAAGCATAGACTTTACTTTGTCAACAAAGGTCCATCTAGTCAAGGCTATGGTTTTTCCAGTGGTCATGTATGGATGTGAGAGTTCGACTACAAGGAAAGCTGAGCACCAAAGAATCGATGCTTTTGCACTGTAGTGTTGGAGAAGACTCTTGAGAGTCCCTTGGACTGCAAGGAGATCCAACCAGTCCATCCTAAAGAAAATCAGTCCTGAATATTCATTGGAAGGACTGATGCTGAAGCTGAAGCTCCAGTACTTTGGCCACCTGATGTGAACGGCTGACTCATTTGAAAAGACCCTGATGCTGGGAAAGATTGAGGGGAGGAGAACAAGGGGACGACAGAGGATGAGATGGTTGGATGGCATCACTGACTCAGTGGATATGGGTTTGGGTGGACTCCGGGAGCTGGTGATGGACAGGGAGGCCTGGCGTGCTGGGGTTCATGGAGTCACAAAGAGTTGGACGTGACTAAGTGACTGAACTGAACTGTGAACTTTTAGTTGGTGGGACCTAGTTCCCTGACTAGGGATGGAACCCTGGCCCCCTACATTAGGAGGACAGAGTCTTAGCCACCGGACCAATGTAGGAGATAGATGGGCTCCAGGCTTAGACATTTACAACTGATTTCCTGTTTGCATTTTATAGGGCATGAAGAAGTGGGCTTCAGGCTGGATACTAACAACTGTTAGCACTTCTTGAGACCAGAGATAGGTGGACTCCAGTTAAGGCATTTACAACCAGCCTCCTGTTTGCCCTCCAAAGTGGAAGTAACAGCAGAAACGGGGTAAATGACCAGTGTTTTCCTCTTGTAAACACCTAAGGTAACAGTCATGGCAAGGACAAAGAGGAACAAAACCCTGTTTGAGTAAAGGATTAAGGGATCTCCATTCCCCCCTCTTTTGGGATAAGGGAGATGTTACACCTGTGCAGAAAGGCTCCTTGTGGGTCAAAAATCAGGGGATAACGCCAGGCCACAGTGAGTCTTCACTTAGAGATCCATCTTGGCTGAAGGGTGCAAGTACACCCAGGGAAGGATCCCAGGGTAGGCCAGGTGTGAAAAAAGAAGCCAGATAATTGGCCTGAAGGAAGACGAAGACAAAGTCCTGGAAGAACTGCCCGATATAAATGACTTATCCACCTGTTTGTTGTGTTTCTCTTCACTAATGGGGACGCCCACACCCTTTCTCTCCAGTGTGTATCTCTGCCTTGCTCCTATCTTAACAAAGCATTTCTGTTTGCTCTCCCACTTGTTGGTGTGCTATGTCTCCAGTAATAAACCCTGTACCTGCATTTACAGTTTCTGCCTCTGTGCTAAGTTCATTTTTCACTGGGGGCAAAGATCCAGGGAAAAACAGCTTCTAGCCTCTAGCCCTGGCTGGTCTGGCAGTTAAGATTTCTGGTTCTCATCCAGGCTACCCAGGTTCCCTACTGGGTAGGGAATTTAGATCTCACTTCATGCCACCACTCATTGCTGCCTCACTGAGATCAGGACCACCAGGGAAGTCCCAGAAAGTTGCCTTTCTGAATGAATGAACTTCTTCAGGATTAAGTAGTAAGACATCTTTTTAAAGTTATATGGGGCTTCTCTGGTGGCTCAGTGGTAAAGAATCCTCCTGCCCATGCAGGAGATGCAGGTTCAATCCCTAGGTCAGAAAGATCCCTTGGAGAAGGAAATGCCAACCAACTCCAGTATTCTCGACTGGGAAATCCCATGGACAGAGGAGCCTGGTGGGCGACAGTCCATGTGGTGGCACAAAAGTCAGACAAGACTTAGCGACTAAACAACAACAACATCAGACGTATATACAACAAAAGTCCTCTTCTGAGAGGTATACGCTCCCGAAGAAATATCCATATCTATTTAAACAGTCAGACACTAAGCACAGCACATACACCCAAACAAGGACTTATGCACACACTTAGACTTCGATGAGGGTTGGGGTTTCTATCAGCTGTTGTCACTACTGAATCCCCAGCATCTAGAAAGGTGCTTGGCACACAGAAGGTGATTAATAAGTAATTGGTAAAAGAGTGGATATTTGGTCTAGAATCTGGAAAGAGACCCTGACGAATGAGTCAGAGTTTACCAGAAAGGCATCCTTAGCAAAGAGAACAGGAAATGCAAAGACCAGGAAAGATCCCTGAAAGCAAAAGGGATTACAAACAGTTTGGAATGGCTGAGGAGTGGTAGGGGAAGGGTATGGCTGAGGCCAGAACTCAAAGAGCCTTTAATTCCAGCTACAGAGTAGAAGGCAATGGGATGGTTTTAAGCATGGGGGTGACCAATTATTGGGTTTCCTTGGCTACAGCGAGAGACTGGAGGGAGGTTACAGGTGAGGTAAGGTGTTATGACCAGATAAGAGAAGGGGAGCCTGCGCCAGGGAGGTTTCCACAGGGAAAGGGAAGCAGAAGTCTGCAGGGAAATCTCTGTCTTCCTGTGGGAAGACAGAGAAAGAAAAGTTGAGATCTGTGTTTTGTGACGTCGAAGTATCACCACAATTATGGAGGAGAGAAAACTGAAAAGGGCTGAGAGATGGGAAGTCCCAGGGTTGGCTGGAGGTCCCTGGGGCAAAACTGGCATCCAGTGTGGAGTGGTAGGAAGACACATCTCTGCAGCAGCAGCAAGCCGGGGTGTGCTTGCGGGGAGGTGGGGGTTCCAGGCAGAACCTGGGTGCTTGCGTCTTTGCGGGGAAGAAGATGAGCTGTTGGAATGTGGAGCAGAGGTGGCCCAGGGCCGCCTCCTAGTGCCCCAAGCACACATATCCACCGCTCAGCAGAGCTCTCACTTGATGTGTAACCTTGCTGCCTGTGGGCTTTCTCTAGTTGTGTTGAGCAGGGGCTACTCTTTGTTGCAAACCATTGGCTTCTCATCTCAGTGGCTTCCCTTGTTACTCAGGCTCTAGGGCACTCGTGCTTCAGCAGTTGCTGCATGTGGGCTCAGTAATTGTGGTGCATGGGCTTAGTTGCTTAACATGTGAGATCTTCTTGGACCAGGGATCAAACCCACATCCCCTGCATTGGCAGGTGGATTCTTAATCACTAGACCACCAGGGAAGCCCAGCAACTCACTTCTGAATCTCAAGTTTCCTGACTGCAAAATTATTCAATGAGCATCATTCACAGGCAGGTTGTGAGCATTGAAGGAGGTCATGATGGGGGAAGACTTTGTAAATTTTAAAGCCTTATGAAGCTAGGCCCAGATCCATGGCACAGCGGACAGGCAGGTGGCCGCCACTCACATCACACACCCTACCACACCCTGTCACAGATATATTGACACTGTCACAGACCTTAAGACCATGATTGACAGTGCTCCAAATGCAACTCCCAATACACACACCAAGTATGACTTACTGAAGGCAGAGAGGGGGCAACAGAAGATGAGATGGTTGGATAACATCATCGACTCAATAGACATGAGATCGAGCATTGAACAAACTCCAGGAGTTAGTGAAGGACAGGGAAGCCTGGCATGCTGCAGTCCAATGGGGTTGCAAAGAGTTGGACACAGCTTAGTGACTGAGCCACAATAATCTGGTGGCCTTTCTAGAGCAAGCCGTCTGGAAAGAAGTGAGTTAGAACTGGGCAAAGAGGTGTATTAACTAGGATAAGGCGAGCTACTATAGCAAATACACCTCATATGTATAACAGCTCGAGGAAGTTCATCTCTCTCTCTCTCTCTCTCTCTCTGAACTGTCCAAAGCTGGTGTTCCTGGCTGACTGGTGGCTTGCTTTCTTACATCAATGTGTAGACCTAGGCCCCTTCCTTCTTGTGGTTCCACAAGCCCCTAGGGCTTCATCATCTTCTGTATACAGTCAGTTAAAGAGAAAGGAAAGAATGTGGAAGACACATAGGACTTAAAAGCCTTGTCACACTTCGCTCCACTCACATTCAGTTGATGGGAACTAGTGAGCGCATGGACACACCTGACTGTGAGGGAGCCTGGGAAACTGAAGTACAGCTGTGTGCCAAAGAAGAGGACATACATTTGTCGTGAAGAGTCATGGCGCTAGCAGGGGACAATGGAGTAGAGGGTATAATATAAAAGATGGGGTGTCACCTTATCCCTGTAGAAAAAGGGGCCCAAACTGGAGTGGCAAGTGACTTGAGAGCTCTAAATAAGCCCATGTGTGTGTACATGCTCAGCTGCTTCAGTCATGTCCGACTCTGCAACCCCACGGTCTGCAGCCCGCCAGGCTCCTCTGTCAATGGGATTCTCCAGGCAAAAATACTGGAGTTGCCATGCCCTCCTCCAGGGGATCTTCCCAAGCCGAGGATAGAACCCGCATCTCCTGCATTGCAGGCAGATTCTTTACTGATGAGCCACCATGGAAGCCCCAAGTAAACCCATGGTGGTGGTTTTGTCACTAAGTTATGTCCAACTCTTGCAACCCCATGGACTGCAACCTGCCAGACTCCTGTGTCCATGGGATTTCCTAGGCTAGTAAACTGGAGTGGGTTGCCATTTCCTTCCCCAGGGGACCTTTCTGACCCCGGGATTAAAACCATCTCCTGTGTTGCCAGCAGTCTCCTGCATTGCAGGCAGATTCTTTACTGACGAGCCACCAGGAAAGTCCCAAGTAAGCCCACACTGAGGTAAAATACAAGTCCCATGCTGGATACATGCACATATAAAAAAGAGGCCAACTGAAGACTCTGAAGGGCCCGAGTTCATCTGGGACTGGGCCAGGTTTGTCTTCAGTTGACAACACTACATGAAGGCGGGACTCTCATGTGACTTGATGCACAGGTGTCTTTGGGGACCTGACCTGTTCCCTGCCCAGGTGGGTGAGTATGTGCATACCTGATTGTATGTGTCTGTCTGGGGTGCCTGAATTCACAGGTGCCTGTGCACATGTGTGACTGTCACACACACATATGTCCAAGGGACTGTGCATTCACACGACTGAATGCCCAGATATTCCTGATGAGTTTCTGCCCCACACACCTGAGGGTCTGTGTGTGCGTGACTATGTCTGCAATGCAGCTGTTTCTCTGCACACACAGGAACAGGCCTGGGAAGGACAGCCTGGAGATGTCTCAGGACAGAGGTGGTAACTACGTATACAGCTGCAGGGGAAAAGGCGCTGAGTGTGCACACGTCCAGCACACGGCAGGTGGGATAGGTGTGTGCCAAGTGAAGAACACACATGGACACTCGGATCACAGTACATATCTCCTGGTGTACACGGGAGCCCCTGCAGCTTGTACAAAGGTGCCCAGGTGTGTGAACATGTACTTCTGCGTGCCCAGACGTGCCCTTGGAACTCCCCAGATGGGCCAGACTGGGCTGAGCTCCTCTCTGGGCACACAGAGGCCTCTGCTGTGTGTTGATGCTTGCGTGGGGCACTGCCAAGGGTGCGTTGGCGGCATGTGTGTGTGCGCGCATGAATGTGTGCGCGCGCCTGCGTGTGTGTGTGTGTGTGTGTGTGTGTGTGTAGGAAGAAACATTCGCTCTCTTAGACCTTGCTTCTTTCTGTGGTTCGGTTTCTATAGAGACACTTCCTGTGGCAGAGAAAAGAGGTAGTGAGCTGGTGTTTCAGGATGTGAGGGCCCGCAGGAGCAGACCTGGGTTCTCTCTGTCATCTGCCCGTCATCGTTCAAGCTCTGACCGGAGCTGCCCGCAGTCCCCATGGTGGGCATCCCCCGCGGTGGGGACCCGTGAAGAGCAGCGGCATGCCAGGGAAGCCCAAGCACCTGGGTGTCCCCAACGGACGCATGGTGAGTGCGGGCTCCGGGCCAGGCCCACAGGGAGGGGGTAGGCACACCCAGGGTGGAGCCCAACAGGCACACCCGGCAGGGCTGGGCTAGAGAAGTTGTGGACAGACAGCAGCAGGTGGTGGAACCTAGTGCCCTCCTCCCAGGACCTTCCAGATGGCTCTGATGGGGACCTGGGGCCACCTTGGGGATGAAACCACAAGAGAGTAGCCATAGGCTTCTGGCCCAGGCCCTACTGCTCTCTCATCTGCTTCTTAGGCACCATCTGGGGCTGCCGGCTTCCTAGGGGTGCAGGCAGACTTGGCATGCCCTTTGGCCCCTGTATACCTCCATGAGGCCCTGAACCCCCATACCTCACTTAGCATCAGCCCCCTCCCTCACGTGGTATCCTGATGCCCATGATCAGGTGAGGGGCAGCTCCTATGGGGTCACCACCCTCCACCAAGACCTGCTCCAGAGGCTTCCTGCCACAGCTAGCAGCCCTTCGGCAGCCTGGGGTGGGTCAGCGGGATCAGGCTAGGTCCCTGCAGCTCCTGTCTGTTCTATTCCTGGGCTGCTAGGAAGGGTGGGGGTAGCTGAGCCCTGGGATGGCTCTGGCTGTTGCTGCTGCCCCACCCCTTAAATCCTCTGGTGGCTTGGCATCCAGGTTAGAGATGCCCTTGGAGAGGTGGCTTCTTTATTCATTCAGCAGATGGGACAGGCTGTGCTGGGCTTCTCGTCTCTTCCCCTGGACACCAGCCCACTTGGCAGAGACCCAGCTCCTCCTAAAAGCTCCCAAAAGTCCAGACAGTGTCCTTGTCTCTGACCCAGACCCAGCCTAGTACTGTCCACAGAGACCTGGGTTCTCATCTCATCTCAGCTCTGTTGTCCTTGACTAGGAACTGACCCTCAGTTTCCTCCACTTGAGATGATTAAGTGTAATAATGAATCTGAGGTTCTTGACCCACTGGGGAGTCTCCATTAAATGTCAGCTCAATGCCTCCCCTCATTCTCAGCTCCTCTTCAAGGATCTCCTGCCTCACCAAGAAGCTGAGCTACTCCCCACTCCTACTCCTCCTACTAATTCTCAAGACCTGTCTCCACACCTCTCCCTCCAGCATAACTTTGTTGGGCAGGAGAGAGGCAAACCCCTCCAGGCTGGTCCAGTCCCCCACCTCATTATCTACCATCAACCTAACTTTGAAAGTTTGAGCACACAGGGGCCTCACACTCCCTGGAGGCATGGGGCTTGGCTCACGCCTCCCAAGGCATCCACACCAAAGAGGAACATGCCTACTCCCATACCCACCCCAGAGGTAGCTGACTTGATGCTTCTGAGCAGTGTCCAGAATTGCAGGGCAGCCGGGGGGCTGAGACACTCAGCTTCTGCCCATCACATGTCAACCCATAGCTTCTTTAAGTCCATGGACACCCCGGCTCCTCTCAGAAACTTTCATACTCTGGTTTGTCTCTGCCCTTCCCCAACTCCATCCTGACTCTCTGTGCTACCTCTTGGCATCCCGAGGGTCATAGATCAGCCACTCACTGGCCCTCAGGCAGGCTTCTGCAGCCATGCTCAGCTGAGATGGAGAGGGACAGGCAGGCATCAGATTCAGATATCCACAGATGTGGTCCAGCTGTCAGCATCCTTCCATGAGTTACTTCCTGAGGGAGGTTCAGAGGAGGACATGATGTGCTAAGAGCAGCCGGTAGGTAGAGGGACCTGCCTGTGAACCTGGCCCAGCTGACTCGATGCCAGGACTCCTCCGCCTCCCAGAACTGCCTGGCTCGGTCCGCCCCTATCTCCCCCGGCCGCCACCCCCACCTGTCGTTCCCTCCTGAGGCAGCTTCAATTGTTAGCCTCGTCTTTCTTCCACTCAGCTCGTCAGGCAGTTGCAATGCAGCCTGTCACTTAGAGATGGCTCCCAGCCCCCCCCAGAGAGGCCTTCACACAGTCCCAGCTGCTGCATTTGTTCACTCACACATTCATTCAACAGCCCCTCCTTCGGACCTGCTCAGTGTTGGCCCTGTCCCAGGCATCAGGACCCAGGCCCATTGCCCTAGCCCCTGCCTTCAAACAGTTCCTGATCTGGCAAAGTACAGAAGGCATGAGCACAAATGCTGGGATAAAATGCAGGCTTGGGTAAGAGCATGGGTCAGGAAGAGAGAAAGCTTGAGGGGGACCTGGGAGGAGAACCAACTTTTCCAGTCACTTCATGCATTGTTGGTGCGGAATGTGTCCTGAAAGGACATGCCAGCCAGAGCGGGGAGTAGCCTGGGGAAATGCCTAGACTTGGGGAAACAGGGACAAGGCCTGAGGGCTGGCAAGCCTAAAGCCTGGAGTTACTGAGTCTTGTCAATCTCAGGGCACCCAGTCTCCCTGCTGGGGAAGACCTGCAAGGCAAAGCCCACTGCACCTTGGAATCCAGCTCAGGGCTAGGGGTCAGCTCCACAGGGCTGACTCAGGCTGCAGAGCCAGGCAGCCAGGAGTCTTCCCAGAGAAGATCTTGGGGCCTAGTCACCCCAAGCCAGGATGAAATGAGATGATGGTATAGAGGGCCTGGTTCAGAATTTGCTCAGTAAATCAGCCTTCCTTTTGAAGTCTGACCCCCTCCATAGGGCAGAGTTCATCTAGGAGCCCCTGAGCTCTTTACCCCAATCAACTTGGCCCAACTACAGCCCAGGGACTGAGAGGCCCTTGGCCTCTCGTCTCCCTGGTATGTCTCCTGTGCACGCAGAGAGGAAACTCTGTGGAGGAGAGACGTCAGGCTCCTGAGGCAGGCTCACTGGGGCCCTAATTTCAACTCGGGCGCTCCCTAGCTGTGTAGCTTCTTTGGGTTTCATCTGTAAAACGGAAGCCATAATACCTACCACCCCGGGTGAGGATGGAGGGAGAACGTGGCTCTGTGCCGTTGCTGTCAGAGAGAGCACAGGAAACATTGGGCCACTCTCACCTGGGTATTTTCAGACACCAGTGACTCCCCCAGCGCCCATTTCCAAGGAAAAACCTACGGCAAACTGAGCCCACATCATGGGTCAGGGGCGCCACTGGCCACCACACCCTTCCTCATCCCTTCTTCCCCTTTTCTCCCATTCACTCACCACTTCTCCTCAGGCAGGCCAGGGTGGGGCAAGGCCAGCCTGGCTCAGCACAACTTCCCCAGGCCCAGGAGCCTGGACAGGTCAGAGCCCTGAGTCGCAGCAGCAGCCACTCTCCTTGCTGCACCACATCCCTTCCTGGCAACCCTGGAGGATGCGAGTGCTGAGCGCCAGACTACCCAGGGGGAAACTGAGGCCCAGAGAAGGGAAGTGATTTGCCCTGGAATGGTGGATCTGGAATTGGACTCTGTCCCCACTCCCTGCCGCCTCCAGTCTCAGCCCCAGCTCTATGGGTTAACATCTAGTGGGGCAAGAGAGGGCCAGGAAGTACTGTAGGGCACAGAGATGGGGGGTCCAGAGCCACAGCATCCCTGATGGAGGGGTGCCAGTGCCCCCTGCAAGGGCAGAGGAGGGCTATGTGGACCCTTGGGCTAGTGCTCCTTATGGGGGGAGTTCAGGCCAATTCTCTCCTGCAGTACAGGCCTGCCTTCCAGGAGCTACAGGATGGAACGGGGGAGGTCCAGACATAAACGGGCAGCGTGCACTGGACAGGGGATCAGGGCAGCCGGTGTTTAGGGATAACCAATCTCAGCAGGCAGAGACTGCAGGCAGGAGCAGGAGCAGATCCCAGGCAGAGGAAACAGCAAAGCAGGAAGCAGGAGTGTGAAGAGGTGTGGGGAAAATAAAAGTCTGATAAAGCAGCGGGTGGAGGTGAGGGGGAGGCCATGGGGGAGGCTGAAGAGGTTCATTAGTCAGGCCCCAGCAGAGCTTCAGCTGTAACCCAGCAGCTGCTCTGCCTCCCAGATAAAGTGGGACCAGAAGAGGACCTGGGAGCCAGCCCCATCTAAAGACACAATCCATCCAACAAGATGTAAAGAGCAAAACAAACAGAAGTGTAAGCCAGCCCAGGTCCCTCTGCCTTCTCTGGGGTCCTGGCTTGCCCATGAGCATCCTGCTGCTCTGCCACCACACCCCTCCAACCAGGGGAGAGTGCAGTGGAGAGCACTGAGCAAGGGAGAGGCTGAGTCCAGGTTGGAGGGTGGGCCAGAGAGAGGCCGGTGGGTGTTGGGTGCTGGAGGAGGGAGGGCCAGGTGGCCACTGTGGACGAGGAGGGGAAAGTCAGGCTGGTTCCTGGAGACCTGACCTGGTGACCAAGGCTGGAAACAGCCACAGAGCAGCCTGGGGAGGAAGAACTCGGGGCAGGCAGGTAGGTGTCCACGAGGGCGAGAGTCTGTGCTAAGTCGTTTCAGTCGGGTCTGACTCTTTGCTATCCTATGGCCTGTAGCCTGTCAGGCTCCTCTGTCTATGGGATTCTCCAGGCAAGAATACTGGAGTGGGTTGCCATGCCCTCCTCCAGGGGATCTTCCGCACCCAGGGATCGAACTCATGTCTCTTAGGTCTCCTGCACTGGTAGGCGATTTCTTTACCACTAGTGCCACCGTCCATGGGGTCGCAAAGAGTCAGACACGACTGAGCGACTTCACCTTCACCTTCAGTGCCACCTGGGAAGCCCCGCCCACGAGGGCAGCTGCCAGGAAAGGGAAAGAACAACTGGAAGGAATCTTGAGCTTCAGCTTGTCCCCTTCACACCCCCCAGGAGTTTGTCCCGCAGCCCCAGGGGAGAATTCTGATGAAGCTGTCAGATGGGAGAGCACAGAGGCAGCTGGGCGAGGGCTGGGGCAGCCGGCCAGGTGAGGGCGCACGGCTTGGTTCCAAGTCCCACTTCCCTCTGCACAAGCTTTCCTTCCTCCTCATCAAGGTCTTATCCCCACGCTCCAGCTTGGAGACAGGCTCAGGGAGGGGCCAAGGTGGTAAGACTAGAAGAGGACAGGGCTAGGATTTGAATCCAGGTCCAACGGACCCAGTACCTGTGCTTTTCCCTCTACGGCAGGGCTTGGCAAAGCTGAAAGCTGAAGCAGGGTCAGAAACCAATATAGTGCAACAACAATAATAGTTATGTTCCTTGAATATTTACCACATGCCAGGTGGTGCTCTGAGTTCTCTCTATGTGTATTTAATTTCTTTAATTACAGCAAGCCTTTGAAGTCAGGACCATTATTTGACCCGTCTGGTGGCACTAGTGCTAAAGAAACTACCTGCCCCACAGGAGATATAAGACACGAGGGTTCAATCCCTGGGTCTAGGAGATCCCCTGGAGGAGGGCATGACAACCCACTCCAGCATTCTTGCCTGGAGAGTCCCATGGACAGAGGAGCCTGGCGGGCTACAGTCCATGGGGTCACACAGAGTTGGACACAACTGAGCGACTTAGCACGTACAGAGAATGCAAGGCACAGAGGGGTGAAGTATCTGCCCAAGGTCACAGAGCACAAATTGGAATTCAGGTTGTCTGGGACCTGCTTCTGTAAGTAACAGAAATGCATCAAACTGGCCCCAGAGTCTCCTGAAGAGAGTGTGAACTCCTTCTAGAAGAACCAGTTGTTGCTCAGGAACAGCCAGGGTTGCCATGCTGGGAAGAAGCTCAGGGTAGCCGGGGCAGAAAACAGGTGTCATGTAAAATGCCTAACTCTTCAATGTGGGAAACCCCTTTTAAGTTAAAAATAAAAAGCCATTCTGATATTAATAACATCCTACCTGTTTGCAGGCCAGCTCTGGCCCACAGATGTGTGACCCGGGTGCTCCCAGGTAGAAGTGGGGGACAGAGAGGGATTTTCCAGCCAGGAGGGCAGGGGGAGGCTTCTTGGGAAGAAGACATCTGCAGACCTGTTTCCAGTAGGGATGGAGTGAAGGGATGGGTGGTGGAAGCTCCTGTAACAGGACCTGGTGAAAATGCTGCAGGCCCAAGGCAGGAAGGAACCGGGGATCAGTCAAACCCCAGTGATGGGAAGAAAACCAGACGCAGAGAAGCTGGTTCCTGGCCCTGCGCTGGTGGCGGCAGGAACTGGCTGAGCTGGAAGGGCTTATGGGGCATTTGGGTGGAGATGTCAGCAGGAAATTGGCTATATGTGTGTTTGAAGCTGGGGAGATGTGGGAGGGAGAAAGGGCCCAGAACAGAGTCAGAGAAGGGTAAAGGCTGCCTTGCATGTATAGATAATGAGGAAGCTGGAGGAGCTGCTAGGAAGGTAGGAAGACCAAGGGAAACCACTGCAAGAGTCATTTTGAAAGGAGGGTTTTTCTGTTTCACTAATGGCTGGGATTCCCAGAGAAGTCAGAACTGTGCACCCAGGGTGGGGAGTGAGGGAGGGGCCACAGAGGATGGGATTGAACTCTGTAGCTACTCCCAATGAGGCTCGTAACCATCCACACCAACACCTCCTGGGAGAACCTGAAGCTCCAGAGGTGCCCCTCCATCATTCTAATGCACACAAAAATTTGAGAACCACTGCTCTCTACTATAAAATAGAACCCCATGCCCTGCCCAAGGTAGGCTGTTTCCAAGAAGAAACAGTTACAATAAGGAGATCATCAGTTACACAGGTAATCTCTCCTTTCTCAAAGAAAAAACAGCTAACATCGATATATCATTTGCCACATGCTGGTCCCTGTTGTAGACGCTGGAAATATATTAAGCTGATTTGACCCTCACGGCAGGCACAGGAAGTAAGTCACTATTGTTATCATTCCCCCCTCACTTACAGATGGAGACAAACAAGTAACTTGCCCAAAGTCACACAGCTAGTAAGTAACAGAAACAAGATTCAAACTTTATGCTCCTACCCACCATGCTCAACATCCAGGCTCACCCAGTGGGAGCTAGGGGTCTACCAGGAGTGACTGGAGGGTACCTGGCATAAGTGCTAGCACACAAGGTGGTTGGCACATGATGGAAGGGGAGCCCAGGGCAGCCTGAGCAAAACCATGAGCAGGCAGTGACCCGGCTGAGGATGCCCAGCAAGGCCCTCCAGGCAGATGAGAACACAGCTCTGGTCCCAGGGGCTGGGCCTCAAACCGTTCCCTTGAGAATCCCCCCAGGGCTCTACTCTGACTTTCTGCCTTGGGTTTCTTGTAGGTTCTGGCTGTCTCTGATGGAGGTAAGTGTCAAAGTGTAGAGAGAAAGCCTGGCTGGAGTTGGGGGTGGGAGTTGAGGGGGGTGTATGTGGAGAAAGGGTGGGGATACCCCTGCCATTTGCTGTCTTTCCAGGGAAAGTACCTGAGATGGGATTGGGCCAGGGGCTGGGGAAGGCCGTAAGGCTCACCTGCACTTGTCCATCCCCCTGCAGAGCTGAGCAGCACGACTGGGCCCCAGAGCCAGGGCGAGGGCCGAGGCAGCTCCCTCAGCATCCACAGCCTCCCCAGTGGCCCCAGCAGCCCCTTCCCCACCGAGGAGCAGCCTGTGGCCAGCTGGGGCCTGTCCTTCGAGCGGCTGCTACAGGACCCACTGGGCCTGGCTTACTTCACTGTAAGCCCTGGGGTGGGATAGGGAGGGTAGACGGCAGTGGCCACCATGGGGGGAAGGGTGGGGGGACATGGGAGAGGGCATGGCTGGAGTTCCAGGCTGGCCAGATTTGGATTCCTCTGTCGGCTTCCTCATCCAGCCTTTCTTTGGCACTCATTGCTCTTCTCCCAACTGGGAAGTTTCCTTCTCTCTGCCTCTTTTTTTCCTCTATGTGCCTCTGGATCTGATCCCTTCTGTCTGTTTGGCTTAGCCTCTGAGCCCTCTTTCTATCCCAATCTCTTTGACCACATCCCCTGACTAGGTCTCTGGGTCTCCACCTGCCTCCTCCTTCTCCCCATCCCCAGGAGTTCCTGAAGAAAGAGTTCAGTGCTGAGAATGTGACTTTCTGGAAGGCCTGCGAGCGCTTCCAGCAGATCCCGGCCAGCGACACCCAGCAGGTGGGTTGAAGGGGGAGCTGAGGCTGCGAGAGATGGGACCAAACCCTGAGCTATGCCCCTCACCTTCTCCTGTCCGTCCCTGCCCCAGTTAGCTCAGGAGGCTCGTAACATCTACCAGGAGTTCCTGTCCAGCCAGGCGCTGAGCCCCGTGAACATCGACCGGCAGGCCTGGCTCGGCGAGGAAGTCCTGGCAGAGCCGCGACCGGACATGTTCCGGGCCCAGCAGCTTCAGGTAAACTGTCCCAGAGGGCGGGGCCTGGGGTAAAGGGCGTCGCCTCTGAAGGGAGCTGGGCGGAGCAGAGGCGGGGCCAGATCCAGGGGCGGAGCCTGAGAGGCAGAGATGGTGGGGGTGGGATGGGGAAGAAAGCAAATCTGGATGCTGGGACTCTGCTAAAGGTAGGGGCAGAGGGATAGACGAGTCTACTGTGAAGGACGGGCTGGGAGGCGGCGCCTGGGGCAAGGAGGGGCTCGGGCCTCGCCCCCAAAGTTGGGGATGCACCCAAGCCCCAGGGCCGGGTCTGGAACCTTGGCGCCTCGCGGAGCGCTCTCGGCGGCTAGCTGAGCGCTCTTCACAGCTCACTGCCCGGCGCCGCCTCCGCAGATCTTCAACTTGATGAAGTTCGACAGCTATACGCGCTTCGTCAAATCCCCTCTGTACCGCGAGTGCCTCCTGGCGGAGGCCGAGGGTCGCCCCCTGCGGGAACCTGGCTCCTGTCGCCCCGGCAGCCCCGACACCACGAGAAAGGTGCGCACGCGGGGTTGTGGGGGGGCGGTGTCCCGGTGCATATCTGCGGGGGTCGCCCACGGTCGGCCTGCGGGCTGGCGCCCCACCCAGTGCCATTGCCTTCCGCATGTCTTGCAGAAGCCGAAGCTGAAGCCCGGGAAGTCGCTGCCGCTGGGCGTGGAGGAGCTGGGGCAGCTGCCACCTGCTGAGGGACGCCCGCTCCGCAAGTCCTTCCGCAGAGGTGAGGGCAGAAGCGGGCCGCAGAGATAGCGAGGGCAGGGATCTGGGCAAGTCTGGAGTACACCCCCTTCCTCCTACTGGTCTTGCAGTCTAAGTCAGTGAAAATCGAAATGCAGGGCCCTGTGGGTCCCCCACCCCCACCCCGCCACGTTCCCCTGGTGGTTCCTAGAGCCCAGAAGTTTGGGAAGCCCCCGTCAGTAGCGAAGCCTCCCGGAACCCAAACACCGTTAGACCCCTGAAAAAGGGCTCCAGCAGAGTCCGCTTGGGTGCGGAAAGGCCTCAGCAGAGGGGTGAAGAGAGGGGGCCTGTCCTGCTCAGTCTTCCTCTCCTTTAGAACTAGCCGGCGGGGCGGCCAACTCAGCCTTGCGCCGTGAGTCCCAGGGATCGCTCAACTCCTCCGCCAGTCTGGACCTGGGCTACCTTGCCTTTGCCAGCAGCAAATCTGAGGTAAGCCAACTGTTAGGGGAGACGAGGTGTGGGCCCAGGTCACTGACTCTTACCCCTTTGAGTGGCCACCATCATTCATTGAAGTGGGGCCACCAGCCCCGCTTCATCCCCTACTTGATCCATATGGCCAATAACTCAGCCTCCTTACTTTCTTCCTGTCCTCACTGCTTTGGGCCCCATGCATATTATGGGTGAACTCTTCAGCCTGTGTGTGCAAGTGTGGGTGACCAGGTGTATAGAGCATGTGTGTAGCAGTTGGTAGGTAGACCTGTCCCTGGGGTGCCCGTAGGCTTGGGTGAGTATACATGTATTCCCATGGGAGGATGTATCCTGCCTGCCTGCAGGTGTGCCCTTGGGCACGTGTGTGCCTGTGTGTGCCCCAGTGAGCTTACCTGTGTACCTGTCTTTGTGTCCTTGCCTGTGTACACTTCCCTTGACATCTGCTCTGGATCAGAGCCACCGGAAGAGCCTTGGGAGCTCAGAAGGTGAGAATGAAAGCCGACCAGGGAAGTACTGCTGCGTATACCTGCCTGATGGCACAGCCTCCTTGGCCCTGGCCCGACCCGGCCTCACCATCCGTGACATGCTGGCAGGCATCTGTGAAAAACGAGGCCTCTCTCTACCTGACATCAAGGTCTACCTGGTGGGCAATGAGCAGGTGTGAACCTGGCCTGGTCTCCAATTCTAAATCCCTTCCTGATCCTGAACCACGCCCCCCCCCATTCCTGTCTCTGCTCAGCCGTGACCCCAACACCAATTCCATCTCTAACTTTAACCCATCCCCCATTCCTACCCCCTTCCTGGCTCCAGCCCTCACTACAACCTTCAGCCCCATGCCCAACTTCACATCAATCCAGCACCAATTCCTCACTCAAATTCAGATATCTACTCTTATCCCACAAAAATCCTGTCCACATCCCATTCCCATCCTTGTTTTCAGCTTCATTCATATCCAGAGACTGTGATATGAATGTGATATGAAGAGACTCCACTGCTGGAGCTGGGTTTTTCCCTGTCACCCCCAGACTTCAGACTGCCCATTCCTGAAATGGCCATTTGGAGACTCCTCACTCCCTCCAGGAAAGCCCAACTTCATCCAGCCTATGAAAAAATTTCCTTTAGGTACAAACTAGCATAGCTTTAAATTTAAACTAAACCCTCCAATAAGGGGGAATCTAAAGGAAGGATGCTATATCCCAGGGAGAACTGTCAGAATATCATTCACCCAGTAGACAGTCCTAAGGCCCTGCCAGGTGAGTGAGCAGAGGGACCCAGGGTCCTCCAGGTCCAAAGATGGGAGGTGAGCCAGGCAGAATGTGATCAGGGAGGAGGAGATGACCCTCCAGAGAGTTTCTGGGGCTAGATAGGCATTTCTGGATGGTCCCAGGAGGCTTCAGGGAACTGGTGGTGGTTAATGAGGAAGAGTTTGCCTGGCAGAGCTGTGAGGGGAGGACATTCAGGCAGAGGGGGATCTAAGAAGTGCTGGGCCCATTCAGAGGCCTGGAGCACAGGAGTGTGAGGGCCACAGTGGGAGAAACTCTGCCCATTCTCTTGGCCACCCAGGCAGCCTCCACAACCCAGATGGGTTCTCATGTCTGCTAAATATAACTTCCCCACCCACACTCCACCTGTCCCTGCAGACAGTACAGGCCTATTCCCTGGAAGAGGCTGCCTCCCAGCCCTTGGCTGGTGCAGGTCGCCGGGTGGTGATCACTACCACTACTTTTGTGTACCTACTGTGTGTCAGGCACTGTGTAAGATACTTCACATCCTCTGGCTTCACAGGTGTCTTGGAGGGAAGAGCTCTTTTTTTTTTTTTTTTTGCCATGAGGAAACAAGAAGTGTTCTTAGTAGGTGGGAATGGAGAGAAGTGGACAAGTGTAGAAAAATAAAGACAAGGCCTGGGTGGCTGACCAAAGATGGGTAGTGAGGGAGGAAATGCGTCCAGCTGGCCCGGTTAAGTTTCACATGCCTGAGGAACAAAGGGCAGCTGTCCAGGGGGCAGATCCTCACCTGGCTCAGGAAGAGGTAGTTTCTTCCAGCCCTTAAGCTGGCCCTTTTAACCAAGCAGCCCCATTACTATATCCTGCTTACCTCACCTCCATGTTTCCCATAACTCTGCTCCTTTTCCAAGTCTTTCCAGCATTCTTGCCACCCTTCTCCCTGGTCTGGGCCACTCTAGGCTCTGATCCAGCCTGGTCTCTTACTCTGTCCGCATCTCTATGGCTCACCCGACCATCAGCCCTTCCCTCTGACCCTTAGGGAGCCTCCATAGTGGTCATGGAAGGACGTGAGAATGACATGGGAGGGGAGGAGGGGGAAGGAGAAGGAATTCTGCGACTCTGCCCTTCTGCGTTTGCAGAAGGCCCTAGTCCTGGATCAGGACTGCACCGTGCTGGCAGACCAGGAAGTGCGGCTGGAGAACAGAATCACCCTCGAGTAAGTGAATCACCCTCGAGTAATCACACTTCAGCCGAGGGTCCCAGCACTCACTAGGGTCCAGTTCAGGCTGCTGTTAACCTCGCCCCCTAGGCTAAGGCCCCACCTCCTCCCATCGGTCCCACCGCCCCAGTGCAGGCTCCACCCCTTCTCGGGCCAGTCCCTGGTGGGTTGGGGGAGAGGCGCGGCGGGCTCTCCACCCTTCCGCAGCGCTAGGGTCCCGCGCAGGCTCGAGGTGTCGGCGCTGGAGCGCCTGGTGCGGATCTCGGCCAAGCCCACCAAGCGGTTGCAGGAGGCGCTGCAGCCCATCCTCACAAAGCACGGCCTGAGCCCGCAGCAGGTGACGTTACGCCTGGTAAGCCGCGGGGCGAGGGACCGGGGCGCAGCGGGGAGGGCTGCCTGTCCCGCGGGCTACTGACCTGTGCCTTCAGCCAGGCGAGAAGCAGCCGCTGGATCTGGATAAACTAGTGAGTTCGGTGGCCTCCCAGAGATTGGTTTTGGACACTCTCCCAGGTAAGGGATGTTGGCCGCATGGCTTGGTCCCCCAGAATACCTCTGGCCCAAGAGGAAGAGGGTCCAGGCAGGAAGCAAACAGAAACTGTGGCACTCTCTGCTGCAGGTGTGAAGATCCCTGAGGCTGGCCACATACCCCCCTGCCACAGCCAGGTGAGCCAGGGGCTGGGTGCCCTCCATAACCAGTCTCCCCTCCTGGTTATGGCTCCAACCCCATGTTCTCACAGGGTGGACCGCCTAGAATCCAGGACAAGGCCACCAACCTCCCTCCACCGTCCCTGAACTCACTGGCCCAAGTGCCCAGTAGTATCACTGGAAAGCGGCAGACCTGTGACATTGAAGGTGCGTTGGGCATGGTGGCGGCTGGGGACCAGAAGGGCTGAGGACCTTGAGGGAGGGTGGCCTCAGAGAGCCTGGAGCTGAGGCAGGGGCCTGGATGTCACTGGGTTGCAACAGTGACCCCTGGGATGAGGGACCAGAAGGGCCAGGATGGGGGCAGGAAGGGAGCACTGGTGCTGGGTTTAGGGAGGCTGTGGCCATAGTAAGGACAGTGGGTCTGTGGTGGGCCAGCATAAGTAGGTCTGCACCCATGGGCCCCTTGACTCTGCCACCACCCCCAGGCCTGGTGGAGCTGTTGAACCGGGTGCAGAGCTGTGGAGCCCATGACCAGAGGGGCCTTCTGCGCAAAGAGGACCTAGTGCTTCCAGAATTTCTGCAGCTGCCTGCCCAAGGACCCAACTCCCAGCAGCCTCCACCACANGGGGGAGAGGGGAAAGGGGAGGGAGGGGTAGGCCCTCTGGGGAGCTGTGCCTTTGCCGCGGTCCTTGTGCTGTTCCTAGGTCTCTGAATCTGAGTACAGTGTCTGGTCACTCAACTGCTTTCTAGTGGAGACTGAATATGTCTCTGCAGACATGGCAGTGGGCTCCTTTGGATTCCCTGAAGCTGTGGTGGCAAGGGCAGGTTCTGGCCCTGCCTGCTTTGGCTCTTGGGTCTTCCCTGTCTCCAGGCAGCCGGGGAAGCCCAGAGCCCACCCAGGAGGAGAAGCAATGGTCCCTTTTAACATTCTGTGATTCTTTTGGGGAGAAACACACTCTTTTTTAATTGAAGTATGGTTGATTGGTAATATATTAGTTTCAGGTGTACAGGAAAGTGATTCTGTTTTAAGTTTAATTGAGGTATAGCAAACATACAGAAGTCATGACTATATAACTTGAATTATCATGAAGAGAACACAAACCAAGAGTGATTCCGTTTTGTTTTGTTTCAGATTATGAGATAAATTATGAGAATGGGATTAACAGGTACAAGCTACTTAAGATAGATAAGCAACAAAAATTTACTGTATAACACAGGGAACTATATTCAAATCTTATAATAATATATAATGGAGAATAATCTGAGATTGTTATATATTTATCTTGTATACAGCCAAGTTCTCTTATTAATTCTGGGTGGGGTTGTTTTTATTTGTTTTTATTTTTAACTAGATCCTCTTAGGGCTTTATAGATATTCAATATCATCTGCAAATAAAGGGAATCATGTCTCTTTTTCCACTGGCATACTTTAATTTGACTTTTTATTAAAGCAATTTCAAATTTGTAAAAAGTTACAAAAATAAAAATAGTACAAGGAGCATCCATATACCTGTTTGTTCTAACATTTGCTCTGAGTGTGTATCCATGTGTGTGTGAGTGCTTTTTTTTTTTTTTTTTTTAGCACTTTTGAGGGTAAGTTATGTCCAAAACTCTAGTGCGTACTTCTGAAGAATAAGGATATTCTCTTACTTACCACAGTAGTTATCAACATGAAATTGACAGATACTTTTATCTAATCTACATTCTGTATTCCAGTTTATAAGATGACCTAATAAAGTCTCTTACAGCATTTTCCCCTCTAATATAGGGTTCAGTCTAGGCCCAGGTATCATATTTAATCATCATGTCTCTTTAGCCTCCTATAATCTGGAATCACGGAGAACCCAGGAAGGAGAGCCCCAGCCTTCAGGCAGAGAAGCCAGACTCAATCCCAGTGTCTGTGATAGGGAAACAAGGGGACAAAGGAGCCTTGAAAAGGCACCGGGAGGAGCGAGGCGCACTCGTGACTACCTCTGACAGGCTGAGCTCTCTTCCCCGATCCAGTTCTTTACCCTCTGCCAGGGGTTCCCCATACCTGCCCCCTATCTTGTAGCTGACATTTTACCCTTGAAATTCCTGGGAGAGATGAGTGGGGTTTACTGGCGTTTCTCTAGAAGTTGGATGCCATGATCTTAGTTTTTTGAATGTTGAGTTTTAAGACAGTATTTTCACTCTTCTCTTTCACCTTCATCAAGAGGCTCTTCAGTTCCTCTTCACTTTCCAGTAGTTGTATATGGATGTGAAAGTTGGACCATAAAGAAGTCTGAGTGCTGAAGAATTGATGCTTTTGAACTGTTGGATAAGACTCTTGAGAATCCCTTGGATGCAAGGAGATCAAACCAGTCAATCCTAAAGGAAATCAACCCTGCATATTCACTGGGAGGACTGATGCTGAAGCTGAAGCTCCAATACTTTGGCCACCTGATGTGAAGTGCCGACTCACTGGAAAAGACCCTGATGCTGGGAAATATTGAAGGCAGAAGGAGAAGAGGACAGAGGACAAGATGGTTGGATGGCATAAAGACTCAATGGACACGAGTTTGAGCAAACTCTGGGAGACGGTGAAGGACAGGGAAGCCTGACGTGCTGCAGTGCATGAGTTGGATATGACTGAGTGACTGAACAACAACTTTAGAAGGTGAGTGCGGGCCTTCCTCTTGGGGCCTTTAGCCCTCTGCCCCCTCAGCCCGTTTTGTTTGGCTGTTGGGGTCGTCTCATGAGCCAGGCTTGGCTACTGAGTATGGTTCAGGAATGATCCTCTGACCCCAATCAGAATCCCAATCCTGGTCATTTTCTGCTGTCCTTTGGGGGATTTGCAGAAAAGACATTCAGGGAGAGAACATGCGTGCAAATGAAACAAGAAAGCAGGTCTTATGGATGGCGATTCTCAATGAAAAGGATCTAAACTCCTAAATTCACCCATCCACTCCTAGACTTCCTCATTAGGCAAGCCAGTGCTTGTGTGTGTGCTCGTGACCATAGATGTCCCTCTTCTCTGAAGGTCTCAGCTTACACACCTCAGAAGAGGCTTCCTGACCACACTGTGCTATGGTCTAAACATTTATGTCTCCCTGAATTCATGTGTTGAAATCCCAATCCCCAAGGTGATGGTATGTGGAGGTGGGGTTTTGGGAGGTGATTAGGTCATGAGAATGGAGTCCTCATGAGTGGGATAAGTGTCCTCGTGCCCTTACAGTGCAGTCCCAGAGAGCTCCCTGACCCCCTCCACCATACGAGGACACAGAAATTGGCTGTCTACGACCTGGAAGAGGTCCTCGCCAGAAAACCACTGTATTTGCACCCTGATCTTGGACTTCCGACCTCTAGAACTGTAAGAGATAAATGTTTGTGGTTTACAAGCCCCCCAGTTGCTGGTTTTTTTTGTTAGAGCTGCCTGAACAGACTATGATAGTCTATATGAAGTGCTTCCCAACCGTGTGTGTGTGTGTTTTCTTTTTGGCTGCACCAGGTCTTAGTTGTGGCATGTGGGATCTAGTCCCCAGATCAGGGGTTGAACGCGGGCCCCATGCATTGGGAGCACAGAGTCTTAACCACTGGACCACCAGAGAAGTCCCACGTGCTTCCCAACTTTGTTCTCTACCGTTTTATCCATTTTTCCTCCCTCACAGCACTCAGCCCACTCTGTAATGACCTTGTTTACTTATTTATACTTTGCTGACAGAATGATATATGTCAGCAGGAATCTTGTCCATCTTAGTCACTGCTGTGTCTGCTTGGCCTAGTGGGCTGACAGATAGTGCCACAGCCCACAGATCTAGTCCCAGTGAGGAATTCAGGGCAGCAGGGCAGTGGGGGTGCTGGGCAGGGGCCACACAGCACCAGGGTCACAGTCTGTGGCCAGACATGGAGGCAGGGAGGCAAGCTTTGTCCGTTCCCTGATCAGCTGCAGAACCTTGCTCATACTTCCCAGAGACTGGAGCTTCTCCCTTGTGGCATTCTTCCACGTGCCCTGGGATAGAGAGGTGGGGATACCAGGTGGGCTATCTTCCCAAAGTTGGAATATCCTGCAATCCAAGCCCACTCTCCTACAGACTTCCATCCCCACTCCCAGAGATGATGCCTCTTACTCTTAGGGACCAACAAGACTATCCCGTTAGAAAGGGGATCATATGCCAGGCAGGAAAGCCTCCATAAAGGTCAGTCCCTGCAGGAGGAAGACTTCACATCCACCAAGGTCCCCAAGTTAGAACTGCTCCATCCTTTATCTCATTTTGTCCTCACAACAAAACAGACTGGTGTGGATGACATCAGGGCTGCAGGAGGCCAAGTGACTAGTCCAAGGATCACACAGGGAATTGTTGCTGGGGTGTCACCAGCACTCAGTCTGTCTGATTCAGGGACAGACACCAAGGAAGGCCTGGATACTGTAGGACCCCGTTGGGGAGCCTGGGCCCCCTCAGAAGAGGACACGTTGATATGGCTACTCTGGGGGCCATTTCGAGAATTTCTGTTAAAACTTAAAAACACACAGTGTGTGGCTCTAGCAACGCACCTAGAGAATCCCTCACTTATGGACACAAAGGAGCCCATCCCTGCAGGATGGACTATTGCCTGAAAACTGGGAAAAGTGGATGGGGTGGGGTTGGGGTTACACAACACGTGCACTCCAATACCACACAGCAGATAAAGACTTGGGTACAGCCTGTCCTGCTACAGAAAGTTCTCCAAGACATGTTATTGTTTGGTTAAAAAAAATGAAAAAGCAGAGCAATGAACATGGCACAATACCTTCATATAAACCACAAACACACTAGGCACTTACAAGTGTACAGAAAGGGGAGGAATGTTCTGGAAGGATACATATCAAACTCACAAAGAGATGGGAAGAAGACCAGGATGGAATAGTAGTCAAAGGAGACTTTTGCCTTTAATTAGTTTATAAAGAACACAATTAAAAATAATTATATTATCACGAAGCACTCCTCAAGACCACTTCTTTGTCACTGCTGGCCAGCCATCTCTTTCTCAAAAAGTGGTGCCAAACTCTTCCTTTAGGGTCTTCAGCCCAGGGGTCTTCTGCCCCCTCAGCCCATTTTAACCAGCTGGGTGTGTCCCTCTGCCACAGTCCCCTCATGCTCCCCTCCCCATCACAACCCTAGAGGCAGCCCTGAGACCTCGTCATCCATCTCAGCCTGGCCAAGCCCCATCTACAGAGATGGGGGCAAGGAGCACCTGCTGGTCAACCCCTGGGACCGTGTTTCAAAACCACTGCACAGACTCCTGGGTGGGTAACGCAGCAGAGCTGGTTGTCCTCATGCTACCAGCGGGGCAGCCCTGGGGGCAGTCGGCCTGTTCACCCAGTGCCCAGGGTGAAGGAAGGAAGAGAGTACACGTTGGACCCCTCTGCAGCCTCCACCACCCCCATCCGACAACCTTCACAGGCTGAGAGGGCAGATGTGACTTCAGGGATACGCAGGGGCCCTGGCCCATGGGCTCCCAGCCTCTGAGAGAGAATCTGTCTCTTGTCCCCCCACTCACCTGAACAGCCTTGGAGTATGGTATGGAAACAGGGACCTTGGTTCTGAGCCAGGGTGGGGGCAGGGTAGAGGCTCTGGCTGCTCACCTGGAGCTGGGCTGCAAGTGCTGACAGGGCCACGGGCTAGTGCTCCGGGGATAGCCGCCCCACCCCCAAGGGCAGTGCAGGGTACACCCAGCAGGGGGCCTGGCCTGGTGGTCAGGTGACTCAGACTTTAGGGGATTAAAGGCTGGAGTTCAGCTTCCACAGGGAAAGGAAGACCCAGATAGGGAAGAACACACATGGTTGGTTACACTGAATCAAATGCAGCCAGATCTGGGCATAGGCCCCTACCCCTGCACAATAGCAGGGGGTGCCGCTCATGTCCACCACGGTCCTGAGGGTCCGAGAAGAAGGGACACGGACATTCGTATGTGTCCAGTGACTCCTGCAGGGACTAAGTGAGGAGTGCTCTGTGACCGTCTCAGCTCGTGTCTCCAGAGAACTGGCTTGTGTGTAGAGAGGGACAGAAAGCCGAGGAGAAGCCCCACTGAGCGTCCGACCTCCAGGCTGGCCCGAAGTGCCAGCTGCCAGGAGGAAGCAGCCAACCAAGGTGGATGGGTCAAGGTGACTCCACCAGCCAAGGAGGAGACCACCATTTTCCTGCCTCGTTGCCGAGACGCTGAGGAACACAGAACCTAGACCCCAAACCTAATGCTTGGAAGGTGGAACTAGAACTTGGGATCTGGAGCACAAAGCCTGGATCTGGGAACTGAAGCTTTGACCCAGAACACGGAGCCAAGAGCGGAAAGCTGAACCTGGCATTTGGATCTGAAATTGGAGATGAGGACTCAGAACCTGGAGGCCCGCGCCAAGAACCAGAGCCCGGAGCTTGACATCTGATGCTTAAAACTGGAGCTAGAGACCGGAACTCAGATCCCAGAGCCCCCTTGGAGGCCAGAACCAGAGTGGGGACCCCAGAAACTGGAGATAAGCTCCACATCCAGACCGTGGAGCCCAGAACCTGAAATCTGAAGCCAATCTCTGAGCTTCAAGTCTGGAACCCAGAAGCCAGAGGCTGGGACCACAAGCTGTGAGTTCACAGCCTCCCATTCAGGCCTGTTCCTGAGGCCAGCAGGAAGGGCATTGGGTTGGGGACACATAACGAACAGAGCTGCAGGGGAAGAAGTGATTTCTGAGAAAAGCCCAAAGCAGCCTCAGCTCTTTTGGCCACAGACTTTGGCCTTGTCAGTCAATGAGTGACTGGTGACTGGGCCACCAGGATTAATCATTATACAGGGCACAAATCCCCCAAACAAGGACATGGCATCCTCAGGCCAGCCACTCCTGCCCTGGACACAAAGGGTCTAATGCAGTCTTGGCCCCACTCTGGAAAGTGGGGCTCAGATGGAACAGCATCTCCAGGCTCTGCCTGCTCTGAGCTGGGCAGCTCAGATCCAAATCCAGCTCTCTATGAGAGGCCAGTCAAGAGGGCCCAGGAGGGAGGGAACACTCTGTTCCCAGAAGGAGGTGACAGGTGACAGCCTGCTGGTAAGAGTGGCTGCCTTGATCACAGATACAGAAATGAGGCATCCACGTGTGCAATGCACACTCATGCTGGGTCAGTGTGCAGTCTGGCTGGTCACACACTGGGTTGGAATGTTGGCACCCATATTTCCAGTGTACAGCTCTGTGCTGCCTCCATGGGGCTTAGATGTTGGTTGAATGAATAAATGTGGATGAGAAGAGGCACAAGTTCCCCAAACTGCTGATGGGAAATCCTGTTATGGTCCCCTCAAAAAGTTCGGTTCGGGGCTTCCCTGGTGGCTCAGTGGTAAAGAATCCTCCTGCCAATGCAGGAGACACGGTTCGATCCCTGATCTGGGAAGATCCCACATGCCTTGGAGCAGCTAAGCCAGTGTGCCACAACTACTGAGCCTGTGCTCTTGAGCCTGGGAGCCGCAGCTACTGAAGCCCGTGTGCCCCAAAGCCCGTGCTCCACAGCAAGAGAAGCCACTACAGTGAGAAGCCAGTCCGCAGCAATGAGCAAGTAACCCCGCTTGCCGCAACTAGAGAAAGCCTGAGCCGCAGTGAAGCCCCAGGGTGGTGCGGTGCTTAGGCCCTCAGTCGTGTCTGACTCTTTGCGACCCCATGGACTGGAATGTTAGTTGTTCCTCCTTTGATTGTTGTCAAACTTGAGGTTCCACAGAAAACTCACGTGAAGCAAGTGGTGTGTATTTAAGGAGAAAATGAATCTCAACAGAGAACTGCAGAAACAGAGCTGGTTGTGCCAGATCCCAAGGCTCGCACCCTTTCTGATCCACACACTGGCTCTTGGTACCATTCTCCACTCCATTCAGCAATTAGGCGACTCCTAGAGAGACCTTTGTCATCCGTGTGATGAAATTCCAAGTCTGTCACCTGTCCCATTCACGTTAGCTGCACTGTCTCTGCCCCTACCTCCTGCTCCTTCCCCTGCCCAGCACTGCCCGGGTTCAGTTCTCCCAGGTCACTCAGTCTGCTCTGTTCTCACATTTCCTGACATCTCAGCAGTATTTGATCATGCTGACCAGGGTGTCTCTTTCAAAACAGGGGCGATCCTGGCTTCTGGGGCACCTGCTGTTCTGCTCTTCCTCCCGGTCCCTACTGTACCTCTTCCTGTGTTCTCCCTCAAATGTGGGTGCTCATCTGGGCCTCTCCTCACTGTGCCCACTCTCCCTGAGGGCACCTTCACCTGAGGCCATGCAGGCAGTAAGTCAAGTCACACCGGGCCCCGAGCTGTGACCGGATGCTGGTCTAAAGGCTAGCAGGGACAGGATTTAAAAGCAACAGGGGTGACATGGTGAGATTTGCCTTTTGAAAAGTGCCTGGCAGTTTTTCTGCAGATTGGACTTGGGGGGAGCCATCATACAGAAAGTCTACTGCACTAAGCCAGCTGAGAAATGGTGGCCAGGACAGGGAGGTGGCAGAAGGATTAGGGAGCCCCTGGAAAAGGAAAACTGGGAATATAGGGGAATGGATTTGAGACCAGGAGGTGGAGGTGAACACATGTCAAAGATGCCTGCTCCAGGTCTGGGTCTGTGCCTGGCTCATGTGCTGCTCACTGAGGTCAGAACATGCTGGAGGCCCCATGTGGGAGCTCCATGTAGGAGCATGCCATGTGCTTCAGACCCACAGCTCCAACTGCTTGCACCAGAAACATCTCAGACACAGCAGTACAGTTCAGAACAGACAGATCTTGGCATCTTCCCTCCAAAACTGCTCCTCCTGGGTGCCTGTCCTCAGTGAGAGACACCACCAACCATCCAGGCTCCAGGTCCAGAGGTCTGGGGAAGGCCGTGGCTGCAGCAAAGGTGAGCAGATAGGGTGGGACTCACCATTCAGGGGACACACAGAGTCTGTCACAGACAGGGAGGAGGCAGGCTATGAGCAGAAGCTGAGATGAGCAGAGGGGCTGAGATGCTTGGGGGCTGGGGTGTGGCCACCTTCTCCACTGCTCTCAAGAGTCCCAAAGGCAGTTCTGATCACCTCTATGCTTTTGCTAGGGCTGTGGCAGCCCCATGTGTACATGCTCAATCACTTCAGTCGTGTCTGACTCTCTGTGAGCACATGGACAGTAGCCCACCAGGCTCCTCTCTCCATGGGATTCTCCAGGCAAGAATCCTGGAGTGGGTTGCCATGCCATCCTCCAGAAGATCTTCCCGACCCAGGGATCAAGCCCACGTCTCCTTCATCTCCTGCACTTCCAGGCAGATTCTTTAGCGCTGAGCCACTGGGGAAGACCCAAGGAGCCCCACTCCCCCCAAAATATTTTTGGAATTGGTGGATGTCCACAGCATTTTGTAACTGTATCTCCTGTGAGGCATTTCACTGGTAACTGCCTCCCCCTGCTAAACCCTGAGCTGAGGGCAGGGGAGGTAGGCTTCAAAACTGTCAGAGGTCCAAACTTTCTTAAAAAGGAGACGTGCCTCCAGTTCATAAGGAGCACCTTGGATACCACTGGTCCTGCCTGGAGCCTGACTAGAGCAGGCAGGAGAGAGGACCACACCTGTAGGTAGGGGTCCCTGGAACTACTGTGGGTGGGGATGTTTGTGCCTAGACAACCTCCAAACCCATCAGGGCCTCTGAGCTTCAGGATGAATCCAACAGAAGAATTCAGTAATAACTGTGTTTCCCTGGATAAGCAACACACCTTCCATCCATGCATGAACCCCAATCTTACCCAAATCACTTCCTCCAAGTAAGAGAGGTTCTAGAACACCCATAGGTTCAACATGTAAATTAGGGTTCATGGCTGAATGTGATGCAATCGCTAAAAACAATATGTGTGCTGGGTGTAAAGACAGAGGAAAAGGCTCGTGTTAGAATGTTAGATGAAAGAAAGCAAGACGCAGTCTTCTAGAGACAATCAATCCAAAATTGGCACAAGGAAAAAGACGAAAGACAGTGTCTTAGACACCACAGTGAGGTTTCTGGGAAGCAGGACTGCTTTTATTTTCCTTTTGTTCTGAATGGAGACCCTTCTAGTAAGTACCCGTTGGCTGATTCCCTGCCTTAGTTCCTCAGAATCTTCTAGAACAAGCCATATGGCTTACCCTCCAAATGAGGGCACTTTGCAAAATGAAAGGGGACTCTGGGCCAACAGTCATAACCTAGATGTGGCCAGGCAAACTGAGACTCATGATCACTCTACTCAAAACCAGTCCCAGCCATGCCTCCATCCTCCTCACCCTTGTGGGTTTTGTGGCCTGAACTACCATGGCCGCAGTGTGGTGGTGCTGGAATCCAAACGCAGGTTGGCCGGTCTCCTTGCTCTTGGTCACTTCAACGGTCTACTGTGAACTCTACACAGTGGATAATCCCACAGCGAATTAAGCACTAATACTAAAGAGGGAAGTGGACAAAAATGTCCATCCTCCTTGAAGGAAAACGCTGGGTCTGTGCCACCCTAAGATGTGTAAGATGTTGAGCAATCAGAGGGCTGTTGAGCCAAGAGTTGTTGACCTGAAATAGGGCTTAGAATCTGGAGAAGCTGGGGCCATTTCTTTGGCAGGGACACTTCAACCATCCTAGAAACAGTGAAAGGGGCATGAGAGCGTGAAGAGAGCAAACATGCTGAGGTCCTTTGTTCAAGGCACTGAGATGGGTCATTTAGTTCACTGAGTCCTACAGCTCCCAGACAAATTCATACTCATTGCCATTTTCTAAATCCCTTAGAAGAGAATGACATGTCTCTATGTGATTACGGGCTCCCAACTCAGGCTTCAAGGTCCTATAAAAGGGAAAGAAACTTTCAAAGACTCCCTGCATTTCAGGGACTCCTCAACAGACCTCAGGTCATCATCAGCTTCTTGATCCAGAAACCCTAGCTGTGATACACCTCTTCTCCTTCCCACCTCCCCCACCCCCAACACCAGCTGTTGGGCAGACAATAAAGAATCTGCCTGCAATGCAGGAGACCTGAGTTAGATCCCTGGGTTGGGAAGTATCCCCTGGAGAATGGAATGGCTACCCACTTAAGTATTCTTGCCTGGAGAATTCCATGGACTGTATATTCCATGGGGTCGCAAAGAATACAACTAGGGCCTAACAATTTCAAATTTCAATAAAAAGCATCCCAGGAGTACACATTATCCTCTCTGTTCCTTTTCTTCCCACTTAGATTCAGACCTCATCCTCTATCACCTGGACCATCTCACTACCCTCTTACCTGGTCTCTCTGCTTCCAGACTTACTCCCCTTGACTCATGCCAACTCTCCCACACCCAGAACCACTCTAAAATGCAGATCAGGCCCTGCCCCATCCAGGTAGGGGCTTCATGTTCTCTCAGGTCATATCTCAGATCTGGGGTCGTGGACCTTCCACGGTTGAGCACTACACAGCCCCTTTCAGACTGTCTTTTGTTGTCTCCTCCATCACACACTCTCTCCCTTCAAATGTCCCTAAGGATACCCAGAGGCAAAGCAAGTATAAAGTGTGTTTAGGTTACCTCCTGGGGAGTACAGTCAGGCCAAGAATGAGGGAAAGAGGCCAGAGCCATGGCATCTCTGGGGACTCTGGGAATGAGGTGCCTGAGTGCCATCAGGGTCTCTGCCTAGGGACACGGGACCATCTGTGCCCTCCTTGCTGGTTCTGAGTCACAGTTCAGGCGGGGTATCTGTGTGGGAGAGGAGAGAGCCTATCCACAGACTCCCCCTGCAGAGCTGACGATTAGCAATTAACCAGGAGGAATCTCTGGGATAAAGTTAATTGGGGAACAGAGGGAGGGAAGCTAGGATTCTAGGGACTTTGCCCTTGACCCAAAGGTATAAAGCCAGCTTCTCCTCAGGCACCTAGGGATTCCCTGAGCTGCTGGGCAGGAGCTGAAACACAGAACACCAAGGTGAGTCCAGAGTCCCCACATCCCAATCCCATCCCTATCTTAGCAGAAAAGGGGCCCATCGCCCCTGTCCTTACTGTGTTCCCATTTCCCGTCCCCTGTAACATCTCAGTCCCAGCCCAGCCTGGCTCGTTGCCTCAGAGTCTGCAGAATGGACTCATGCTCTTCCAGGGCTTGGAATTCAGCTCTGCATGGTCCCCAACCCCAACAGTCAGGACCCTGGGAATAAGGTTGGGGGTGGAGGGTAGGGGTGCTGAAGTAGATGGGGGTACTCCCACCCCAACAGCCGCCAAGAACTCCTGGGGCAGTTCAAGGGGTCCTAAAGCAAATTGGAGACTTCCCAGACTTGGGGTCAGGGTGGGGGCCCTCCTTAACTAAACCAGTCCTGGTATGAGCCTCATACATAGCAGAAAGTGCCGTCAGTGTTTGTTTATTGCTGGGGCGGGCGGGGAAGGGTAGGGATGGATAGGGAAAGAAGTTCACTCGTGAGGGTGAACCCCTGTACCTCTGGGACACCTCTGGTGGTACCTTCCTCTATCATTAGAATGCTTGTTCCTGTTGCCACGTTCCATCGATCTGAGGGATTATTTCATTGACATCTGTTTCTCTGCTAGACTTGGAGCTTCCTGGGGACAGAAACTGTATCTGTATTTAGCTAGCTGTACTCTAGCATCGAGCTCAGTGCCTTAGAAAGAGTAGATGCTCAATAAATACTTGCTGAATGAATGAATGAATCTCCAGATCTGTGCTGAGCACCTGTGTGCCTCTTTGGGTGTGTGTGGTGGTGGAGGGTGTGCTTCGCTGGGGGTGTGTTCGGGATCACACACCATGGGCATTTGTGCAAGTGAGTATATGGCTGTGGATGTAGGGGGATGAGTGTGTGAGTGTGTGTCAGTTTCCGGGACACAGAAGTTGTCACTCATTGTTGCTATGCCTCTGACGCACAGGCCCACAGTGTGCACTTGAGATGATGTCTTATGGAGAGAAGCTGGGGGGCCCGGCTGTCTCCCCACTCCCAGTCCGTGGGGGGCACATGATGCATGGAGCAGCCTTTGCCTATGTGCCCAGCCCACAGGGTGAGTGCTACTCCCACCCCTGGACCCTGTTTGCTCTCTGTTGCATATGGCCCCACCCCAGAGGGAGGCCTCTAGCCCTCCGCCCAACCCCTCCAACCCTCCCTGGGACATGGGGCCTCAGGGAAATCCTGATCAGCCTCGTTCCCCAGTCTTGCACAGGATTCCAGGGACCTCGGCCTATGGCTTCCCCAGCGTGGGCCCCATGGCCCTCCCAGAGCATGGCTGCCCCTATGGGGAGGTTGTGGAGCACCATGACCCACTGCCTGCCAAGCTGGCCCTGGAGGATGAGCGGAAGCCAGGTGGGCCTGGGTTGGGGTGGCAGGGGTGTTGGCAGTCATTGGCAGAAGTCTCTAGCCCCTGCACTCATGACTGCCCGTCTCCAGAACCTGGACTGGTCCCGAAGCTGCGTCGGGCTGGCATGACGCTCCTCAAGGTGCCACTGATGCTTTCCTTCCTGTACCTCTTCGTCTGCTCCCTGGACGTGCTCAGCTCGGCCTTCCAGCTGGCTGGAGGTAGGGCGGAGGGGAGGGGGCCAGGGAAGGGGCCCGAAGCGTCTCGGACAATGCTGGCCAACGTTCCACAGGGAAGGTGGCTGGCGACATCTTCAAGGACAACGCCATCCTGTCCAACCCGGTGGCGGGCCTGGTCGTGGGGATCCTGGTGACTGTGCTGGTACAGAGCTCAAGCACCTCCACGTCCATTGTGGTCAGCATGGTCTCCTCCGGCCGTGAGTTGGCCCACCAGGGTCGGGGGGTGGGGGGTGGTCGATGCTGGACCTGGGGCTCTGGGTGGAAAGAGCAGGAGATGGGGCAGAGGACAATGGGCAGCTCTGGCATCTCCCACTCTACTCTCCAAAGCATGGCCTCGAGTCTCAGCCAGGAGGGGTGCCCAGGAGCTGGGAAGGGTGGCGAGTGGGGAGCACAGGCCCAGGAAGGCTCATCTCCATGTCGCCACACAGTCACTCGTTCCATCAGTCGGGGGAACAGAACCAGAGGAATCAGAGAAACAGAACCTGCATGAGGTATAGAGACATCTAGGATTCATCACAAGGAACTGACTGATTGCAAGGCAGGCTGGGCAGGCCAGAACTCATAGGCAGAAGCCGATACAGCAGGGCACAGGTGGAATTTCCTCCCCAGGGATGCCTCAGTTTTGCTGTTGGGGCCTTTCATCTCACTGGATGAGGCCCACCCAGATTACTGAGATTAATCTCGTTTCCTAAGGTCAACTGACTGTTGAGGGAAATCACAGCAACATCTAGATCAGAGTTGCATCGAGTACCTGGGTACTAGCCAAGCTGACACATGAAACTGACATCACACTCGTGTACATATGTGCACATACAAGCACAGAGGCACAGTTGCACATAGGACCCGTGCCCTAATGGACACGCACCCACATATAGTTACATATTCGCAGGGGCAGTACGCATATGCGAATGTCAGTTTACACGCATTTACACAGCACATGCCCCTCGTACCTGTGATGCCAAGGCTGAGCAGAGTCAGCAGCGTAACAGGAATCCCTGCTGAGGCAGGGATGTGGGCAGCGGGTCTGACAGGAGGAACTGTCGGGGCAGGAGTTGGGTGGCCGCCTCTCCCAGCTCCTGCCTCCTTCTACCAGTGCTGGAGGTGAGCTCTGCCATCCCCATCATCATGGGCTCCAACATCGGCACCTCCGTCACCAACACCATCGTGGCCTTGATGCAGGCGGGGGACAGAACTGACTTCCAGCGGTGAGGGGGGAGTGGTGAGGGGCCTGTCCTTGGGGGAGGGTGGTCCCTCATGCCAGGAGCCCCTAGTCTGAGCGTCTCCTGGCTCCAGCCTGCCCTGCAACGTGGCCTCCCTGCCCAGGGCCTTCGCGGGGGCCACCGTACACGACTGCTTTAACTGGCTGTCAGTTCTGGTGCTGCTGCCCCTGGAGGCTGCCACGGGGTACCTGCACCACATCACTCGACTTGTGGTGGCCTCCTTCAACATCCGCGGTGGCCGCGATGCCCCTGACCTGCTCAAGATCATCACGGAGCCCTTCACTAAGCTCATCATCCAGGTAGAGGCAGGGCGAGTGTGGGGTGGGGGCCCGGGGGATTGTAGGACCTCACCCTCACACCCATCGCCCACACTGCCCACAGCTGGACAAGTCTGTGATTACCAGCCTTGCCTCGGGGGACGAGTCCCTGAGAAATCACAGCCTCATCCGGGTCTGGTGTTACCCAGACCCCACAGAGGTGAGTACCCAGTCCAGCCTTGGTGAGAAGACTCCCTCTTCAGACAGCTGACTGCTAGCATCATGGTCTGTTTAAAAGCTCCATAGAGACCTTGGCCAGAGAAGGCAATGGCAATCCACTCCAGTACTCTTCCCTGGAAAATCTCATGGATGGAGGAGGCTGGTGGGCTGCAGTCCATGGGGTCGTGAAGAGTCAAACACAACTGAGCAACTTCACTTTCACTTTTCACTTTCATGCACTGGAGAAGGAAATGGCAACCCACTCCAGTGTTCTTGCCTGGAGAATCCCAGGGACAGGGGAACCTGGTGGGCTGCCGTCTATGTGGTTGCACAGAGTCGGACACGACTGAAGCGACTTAGCAGCAGTAGAGACCTTGGCAATCCTTTAGCTTAGGAGGACAAGTAGGGGGCACTTTTGCTGTGATACTGCACCTGTGGCGGATATTGCTACACCCTCCCAGCCTCACACTGGCTTCAGGCAGCCCTTGCTAATCAATTAGAGTTAGCATGTCATTGAATTAGCCCAAAGATTAGTTCTCAAAGTGTGGGCCAATGGCACACCTACCACCTGGGAATTTGCTAGAGACGCAAAGTATCTGGCCCTTTCCTGCTGCTGCTGCTGCTGCTGCTAAGTCGCTTCAGTTGTGTCCGATTCTGTGTGACCCCATAGACGGCTGCCCACAAGGCTCCCCTGTCCCTGGGATTCTCCAGGCAAGAACACTGGAGTGGATTGCCATTTCCTTCTCCAGCCCTTTCCTAGACCCACTAAATTAGAAAAAAGAAATCTGGTGGAGCCCCACAGTCTACATTTCAACAAGCCTACTAGTTGAAGAACCCCTGATCTGGCTCAACCCTGTGGTTTCACAGGTAAAGAAATAGGCTTCAAGAGGCAAAGAAACCCTTTAGAGCTTGTTCTACCGCTTCAGGGCCCTGAGCATACGTCTTGCAGTCTAGGGCTGTCTCTCCCCATCGGGATCTAGGGA
Source organism: Redunca redunca (assembly GCA_006410935.1). Classification (NCBI taxonomy): domain Eukaryota; kingdom Metazoa; phylum Chordata; class Mammalia; order Artiodactyla; family Bovidae; genus Redunca; species Redunca redunca. Next base: position 33,434 of record SJYQ01092942.1, on the reverse strand, counting down.
GTTGTTTAGTGACAGCTCTGCCGTGTTTGGGCGCCCAGGTAATGTGCAGAGGAGGTCAGGGAGAGAGTGCTACAAGGATGCCTGGGAAAACCAGGACCAATAGGGAACCGGCCCAGTAGCAGGACAAACAGGCTATGCAGACCTCACTGGAGACACACAGCCACTCGTACTTTTACTGGGCTCTTTCTGCTGGAGACTGCCGTAGACCTGTGTCCCCTTGTCCTGTGTGTTCTTCCTGCTGTTTCCTGGCTTCTCATGCCTGGTATGAGGCTCCGTTTGGGTCAGTTGGACACTCATTGACTAGCCATCACACCAGGCTAACAAGGAAGCAGGCAATTACCGCACTTTCTCATTCAGCCATCAAAAAAGGAAAATGATTCATCAAAACCATAATCCATAGTACCTACTTCCCCTTGATTATGACATACAAGAAGTAACACCATCGAGAAAGAAAGACG
>SJYQ01092942.1:0-30958 GCA_006410935.1 Redunca redunca | reverse complement strand
CCCCACCCCCCGCCAGGGTGGTGGGGGAGAATTCCTGGAGCTCACATCCCTCTGTGAGCTTAATCTGGTGGCTCAGACGGCGAAAAGTCTGTCTGCAATGCGGGAGACCTGGGTTCAATCCCTGGCTTGGGAAGATCCCCTGGAGAAGGAAATGGCACCCCACTCCAGTATTCTTGCCTGGAGAAACCCATGGACAGAGGAGCCTGGTGGGCTGCAGTCCATGAGCTCACAGAGTCGGACACGACTGAGCAGCTAACACTTTCACGTTTTCAGCTGCCAGAGGTCTCCTTAGTTTGGGTTGTCTCTTCAGGCGCATGAATTCCACATTCTTTTTCCAAATTTCTCACAACTAGCCCCTGGGGAGAAGTGGGCTGCATTAAGGACCGCACGCTGCAGACAAGGAATCGGAGGCTCCTGTTTGGTCCAGTGTCACACAGCAGGGAGTGCTCAGCTGGCGTTTGAGCACAGCTCTTTTCTTATCCTGCTTTAGAGAAAACAGGCTCAGTGAGGTGGCATGACCTGCGCAAGATAGTTAGGATAAAAAGCATGACTGAACTCAGATCCGCCTGGCAGCAAACACCTGATTCCCTCCCAGTTACCATCGCTTTCCCAGCCAGCTTTTGCAATCAAGCCCATCAGAGTGGTCTCTGATTTCTCTGATTTCTCAGCCTCTGATTATGGCCGAGGCTTGGAGGTGCTGCAGGGCTCTGGTATGGGTGCACAGATGAGTGTGCTGCCCCACTCAAGGGAGTACATGCCACTAAAATAAGTCCCGATTTAAAGTCATGTGCCATAAATAGTTCTTATCTCTAACAAGTGTGTGTTAGTCACTCGGTCTTGTCTGACTCTGCAAACCGCATGAACTCTAGCCCACCAGGCTCTTCTGTTCATGGAATTCTCCAGACAAGAATACTGGTGTGGGTTGCCAATTCCTTCTCTAGGGGATCTTTCCAACCCAGGGATCAAACCCTGGTGTCCCACATTGCAGGCAGATTCTTTATCATCTGAGCCACCAGGGAAGACCACCTCTAACATACATCTTTTAAAATGACACAATTTAGAATAAAACATAAAGGAGCTGTAAATCCAAGTGCCATATCCCACTTGAGCCCCTCCCCCCTGCACCCAGGGAGGTCAGAAGGGTGTGAGCTGCTGACCCCCTAGGGAGAATGGGATCAGGGTCTATATCAGCTCCCACAGGTGGCAGAATGTGGTGACAGACGCTGTGGTTCTTGCATTTTGCTGGGGGCCCAAGGAGTCACTACCCTTTTCCAGGACCCAAGTCGTCCTTCATGACATGGCTTTTCTGCAGCCAAGCCTGGCCACTTTCTCCTTTCACTGACAGGACGCTGGGGGAAAGGTAAGGAGCCTCAGGTTGCATTTTTTAAAAAGAACTCCTTAGGGAATTCCCTGGCAGTCTAAGGGTTAGAACTCCACACATTCACTGCCGAGGGCCTGGGTTCGCTCCCTGGTCAGGGAACTAAGATCCTACAAGCTGTGCCAGGGGAAAAAAAATTCCTAACTCAAGAAGGCTACAAAGGAGTGGTTCCCAGGTCAGACTGGCCTTCACAGAATTATAAAGTACATCTTGAAGCGGTTGCCAACATTTACAGATTGGGAGAGTTTATCTAAATGTTCAGAGTTGTGGTTTCCCTTGTAAAAGCAGGCCCTTTGGCTGAGCGGGGCTGCATCTCTGGAGGGTGACAGTGGCCTGGAGCTCAGCAGCTGCTGCCTCTTTAGGCCCAACATGCTTCCCAACACCTCCACACACAGCCTGAGCCCCTCATCTAGGCTACCTGCCTCGCCCTGGGCCCTCTGAGTTAAGGGACCTTCCCAGGAACCCTCTCCTCTTCACTGACATTAGGTGGGGTAGGAAAGAAATATGGGGCCTGGGCCCTCTGCTCCATCTTCTCTGGACAAGGAATTGAGGAAAACTCCAAAACTTGGGCTAGATGCCTGAGGGGAGAGGATGGGGCAAGGGTACCAGGGAAGAGGTGGGCACTGAGGCAAGGATTGATAATAAAAGATGGGAAAGGGAGAGTTTTCAGAAGAAGTGGGCCATGGCCAGCAGCATCCAGGGCCAAGGAGAGGTGGGAGAAGCATGGACAAGACGCCATCTGATCAGGAGGCCCCTGCAGGCCCCGGTGAGAGCCAGATCAGTGAATTGATGGAGTATACTGAGGGCCGACTTCAGCCAGATTCTCCTGTGGCAGGTGTTTTCACCCCCATTTCATCACTAGAGGAAACAGAGGGCAAGCAAAGCACCCGGGGGCATGCAGTCACAAGGACCACCTGCATCCTCTCCATCCCCCATCTCTCCCTAACCCCCATTTTAGCCCCAGTCCCAGAATGCATGTTCCTAAATTTGCTATGTCAATCTCAGCCATGAAATTAAGACGCTTGCTCCTTGGAAGAAAAGCTATGACCAACCTAGACAGCATATTAAAAAGCAGAGACGTTAGTTTGCTGACAAAGGTTCACCTAGTCAAAGTTATGGTTTGTCCAGTAGTCATGTATGGATGTGAGAGTTGGGCCATAAAGAAAGCTGAGCACCGAAGAATTGATGCTTTTGAACTGAGATGTTGGAGAAGACTCTTGAGAGTCCCTTGGACTGCAAGGAGATCAAACTAGTCAATCCTAAAGGAAATCAGTCCTGAATATTCATTGGAAGGACTGATGCAGAAGCTGAAGCTCCAATATTTTGGCCACCTGATTTGAAGAACTGATTCATTAGAAAATACTCTGATGCTGGGAAAGATTGAAAGCAGGAGGAGAAGAGGACGACAGAGAATGAGATGATTGGATGGCATCACTAACTTGATGGACATGAGTTTGAGCAAGCTCTGGGAGCCAGTGATGGACAAAGAAGCCTGGCGTGCTGCAGTCCATGGGGTTGCAAAGAGTCAGACACGACTGAGCAACTGAACTGAACTGACCTCTCCTCTTAATCTAGGTTCCTACTCCTATGCCCAGGGCAGAGGCCAACACCAGCCGGATGCTCAGAAATGCCACCCTGGAGAAATGTGAGTATCTGCAGTATGGGAGATGTCCAGCCCAGCAGGGAAGAGCCTGGCAGAGGCAAGGCCATCTTCCACCTGGCCACTGCTGCTTCCAGCCCAGAAGGACAGCTGTTGGCCAGCCTAGCTCCTGGGCTGGGGTCAGGCTCTCATGTAGAGGTTGAAGGAACACGAGGCTTTGAGTTGAAGAGGGTGGCAAAGGCTGGGAGCTAGGAGCTGAACTGAGGGGGCAGCAGCTTGATACCACTCCCCCACCCCACAGGCAACCACGTCTTTGTGGACACGGGGCTGCCTGACCTAGCTGTGGGGCTCATCCTGCTGGCTGGCTCCCTGGCACTCCTGTGCACCTGTCTCATCCTCCTTGTCAAGATGCTCAACTCTCTGCTCAAGGGCCAGGTGGCCAAGGTCATTCAGAAGGTTATCAACACTGGTGAGCCCCGAGCAGTGGGTGGGCAGGCCTCAGGACGGGCCTTCTGGATCTCGTTAATCCTTCCACTGCCTTCCTGTGATCTGGGTAAAGCCCTACCATCTTTGAGCCTCAGTTTCCCCATGTGAACAAAGAAGAGGTTGGACTGGGTGATATATGAGGTGCTGACAAGCTGGGAATCTGCGGCTGCTTCTGTTCTAGCAGGTGGCTCCAAAGGGATTCCCAGAGGCCATTGTTTGATTCAATTAACAAATAGTCATTAGGTCCCCTCTGTGTGCCAAGAACAGAGTGGTGTGAGGGATACAGAGGTGAGCCTCACAGAGATGGCTCTTGCCCTCAGGGGGCTCACAGCACACATGGAAAGACAGGAAAAAAAAATGATCAAGGGGGGTAAATTTAGATAAAAGAGAACAGTTACTGCCAAACAGAAAGCAAAAACAGCAAATAGAGTATGGAAGAGTTGCTTTTGATAGGTGGTCAGTGGCTTCTGTGCAGAGGTGACATTTGAGCAGGGACCTACATGTGAAGCAGTCAGACATGGCCAAAGAGCTTTTTGAGTGGAGGGAACAGTACATGCAAAGGCTCTGAGGCAGAACTTGGCTGGGCAGGCTTTGGCACAGAAAGGTGGCCAGCCCTGTGGTGGGAGCTTGGTGAGTGAGGTGGACAGAGGCAGGGAGAGGTCAGCAAGGTAACAGGGCCCTGCAGGCTGCACTTAGAGCCTGGACTTTACCCAGGGCTATGGGGGCACTTGGGGGGTTGGGCAGTGACACCATCTGACTTTCATTTAAGCCTCATGTTGAGCTTTGGGGACCCCACCCGGCATGGGCAGAGGCCGTACGACAAATGCTGGAATAAGGGGCATTTGTGGATCTTTGAGAGTTCAGAGAAAGGAGGAGCAAAGTCTGCCTTGGGACTGGGGTCAGGGAGGGCTCTCCAGCGGCAGTGATATCCATGCTGAGTCCTGAGCATGAATATTTAGGAGTGAGGAAGCTATCCCAGGCAGAGGGAACAAGGGAGCAAAAGTATGATGGAAGCAGGCTAAGAAGGGTTTTTAATCCAAGATCAAGGAGGACCAGGAGAAGCTGCTGCAGTTGAGTAGGAGACTGACAAGGTGCCACTTGGAAGCTGCCATCAGAGACCTCTTCCCCAAGAAACGTCCCCGCCCCTCTCAATCCCCTCCCATTGATCCTACTCCACGGCTTTCTTGCAGACTTTCCCACCCCCTTCACCTGGGCCACAGGCTACTTTGCCATGGTGGTAGGGGCCAGCATGACCTTCGTCGTCCAGAGCAGTTCTGTGTTCACCTCAGCCATCACCCCACTCATCGGTGAGTCCTCACACCGAGGCAGGGTTGGGTGGGGAGGGGCCGGCAGGGAAAAGACTGAAGGAGGGAGCTGGGGAGCCCATGTCCTCTCCTCTGCCCCCAGGCCTCGGTGTGATCAGCATTGAGCGTGCCTACCCGCTCACACTGGGCTCCAACATCGGTACCACCACCACGGCCATACTGGCTGCCCTGGCCAGCCCCCGGGAGAAGCTGTCTAGTGCTTTCCAGGTAAGCTCGGGAGAGGAGCCCTGCCAGAGGGAGGACAGGGCTAAGACTGGCACCTGAAGCCTGACCAAATGTAGACAGTGTGTACCAAACAGTTTTTGACTGCCTAGTAGGGGGCACCTGCTATGCCAGACTCTATGGAAATCATATGGGCAAAGTATACCTGGGGCCACCGTCAAGACCTTAGAGTCTAGTAAGGGAGACATTACTGAGAACACAGGCAGACATGACTGAGCGAGTGTGTGCACGCACACATGCCAATCAATGAACAAGAGTCGGTGGGATTCACACTCTAGGGAAGGGGTGCTGTTAAGAGGGGGCCTGGCTCCATCTGGGGGACCAAGGCCTGGGGGGCAGACAGGAAAGGGGTTGCTGCTCTAGGAGCAAAGGAGTAACTGATAAGCCAGGATGTTGCCCAGTCAGGAGGCCAGAGCTTCTGAACCAGAAATCAGAAATCTTTCAGCTCCTGGATATGGATGGGATCTGCTGGGGAGTTCCTGAGAAAGGGCTTAGTGGGAAGAAATGTGGAGAGTTGTGTACCCACTGGTCCGGAAGTGTACCAGTGTTGCACTGGGGGCGTGCTATCCCTGAGTGCTGACTTTCCTGCTGCCCAGAGCTGGTGGTCCTGTCATCTAATCCTGACTCAGGAGCTAGGGCCCATGCCCGCCTCCGCCCCTCTGCCTTCTCTCTCTCCCCTGCAGATCGCCCTCTGCCACTTCTTCTTCAACATCTCTGGCATCCTGCTGTGGTACCCCGTGCCCTGCACGCGCCTGCCTATCCGCATGGCCAAGGCGTTGGGCAAACGCACGGCCAAGTATCGCTGGTTCGCCGTCCTCTACCTCCTCCTGTGCTTCCTGCTGCTGCCCTCGACGGTGTTTGGGCTCTCCATGGCAGGCTGGCGGGCTATGGTAGGTGTGGGCGCACCCTTCGGGGCCCTGCTGGCCTTTGTGGTACTTGTCAGTGCGCTGCAGAGTCGCAGCCCCAGGTGCCTGCCCAAGTGGCTGCAGACATGGGACTTCCTGCCCCTATGGATGCACTCCCTGAAGCCCCTGGACCGCCTTATCACCCGTGCCACCCTGTGCTGTGCCAGGCCTGAGCCCCGCTCACCCCCACTGCCCGCCAGGGTCTTCCTGGAGGAACTGCCCCCCGCCACACCCTCCCCCCGCCTTGCCATGCCCCATCACCACAATGCCACCCGTCTCTAGGCTCCAGCCCAGATGGTTGCCTGGAGTCAGAAGGAGCCTGTGTCTGAGATGCCCAGGGTGGAAGGGCAGAGGGGTGCATCTGGGCCTGTGCCGGTGCTTGTACAGGTCCTGGGATGTCTCGGCTTGTGCGGCTGAGAGTGAGTGTATGTGCGCATGTGGGGGGCTGCATGCCAACTGCAAGGCATCTGGGTATGATTGTGAGTCCTTTGCAGATGTATTTGGAAGCCTGCACTTGTGTCCCTGTGTACACACAACTCTGACTAGGCTGGGTGGGAGTGAGGGTGAGTCTGTGTACCTGACCTACAGCTGTTTGCTAGGGCACAGATGTGGGTGCCTGATTCACTGCTTGAATTCTCACCCCCTCCCTGCCACCTTCCTTCCTCCATGGTACCATTCTCCTCATCCTCACCCAGGGTTTCTGCATCTCCGCTACAAGTCCCTTCCTAACACTGCCTGATTAAAAAGAAAAGAAAGAAATGAAACTCTCATTGTGCACTTGGAAATCTGCTTGTTCTCCATCTGGAGAGGAGGAACAGAGATCATGGTTTGGGGCTCAGCAGTACTGTCTCCCCTCCGAAAGAGACCCTGCTATGGCCTGGGAAAGCCAGCCAACAAGCTCTCCCCAACAATCCTCCTGACCATGCCTAATGAGTCCAATCCACAATTCAAACTCCCTGGAGGCCCCTTGAGGGCTACCTTAAGGCAAGTGGAAGGAGGGCTCTGTGCACCTCTATCTCCCAACCCCAGCAGGCTGACTCTGCTCTCTACCTGTCTCCCTCCCCTACTCTGAGATAAAATCAGTTCTCCAGAAACCAAGTGACAGGTGGAGGCCCATCAGGGCTACTGGAGGAAGGAAAGGGAGGGTGGAGATGGGCAAGAGAAGCCATGCCCTGGGCCCCAGTGTGCAGCAGGCAGAGACCAGCCACTTTCCCTCCCACCTTTATACTCTGCCTTTGGGCAGTAAACCAGGCTTCATTTAAGCCCACCAAAGTTTTTCAATTCCTCCTCCCCCATAGGGCCCCCTGAACAGAGGTCTGCTGAAGGAGAGGCAAAGGGTGGGCAATGCCAAAGCTCCTCCCTCTAGTCCAGGGACATCTCTGGGGCCTTTGGACCCCAAAGTGGCAGGAAGATTGTAGGGCCCCACATCTAGTTGTGATGGTCTACAACACTTGCCTCCCCACCCCCACATCCACCCCCTTTGAAGTGTTGTTGGGGCATGCAAGGGCCTGGAAGCCAGAGAGCTGTTTTCCAAGCTACCAACCCCATCATGTTACCCACCCACAGCCCTTGCTAGTGCTTCTTCTTGCTAGGTGGAGGTGAGAAGTACATTGGCCCCAGCTTAGGGAGTGGTGCGGGAGGGTGGGGAGGGGACTTTCTTTAGAGTTTGTCTCACATAGACTTGTGGAAGTTTTGTGGGAAAGGATACTCAGGTCTGAGTTGGAGGGTTTGAGGAGGCTACCCGCTCATCAGCTTGGGTGTCCCTAGGGACCCGGTGGGGGGGGGGGGAGAGGCACCAAGGCCCTTGGACTCTGGCCTAAGGAGTTAGTCCAGAGGCGGGGCACCCATGGGAGGTCCTGAGACAGATCGAGCCTAGGAGACTGGGAAGCCTCTGGATTCATAATAAGAACCTCACCAGACACCCTTCTGCAAGGATCTAGTAAAGTACCTTCCTATCGGCAATTCCCCCCACGCCCTCTCACAACTCCAGTGTGAGTCTGCCACGCCCAGGTCAGACTTTATTCTGGACTGGCTGGCTGTCCTGCTAGGTGCCCTGCGCGCGCAGCCCATGGATCAGCTCGTGCATCGTCTTGTTGAGAATGCCCCCATGCACGCCCCGCCGGCCCATGAGCACGAGGAGCGCCCGAGGCGTGTGGCCCACGCAGATGGCGCGCCCGTCCAGACCCTTCGTGCGCGCGTCCAGCACTCCGTCTCCCTCGGCCAGCAGGTGGTCTCGGATGACGCAGCAACGGCGGCCCGCCACGCACAGCCCCGCCTGCAGGAAGGTGCTCCGGTCTGGCCCGGTGAGCACACCCACCTCCTGTGGTGAGATGGCCGCCAGCAGGCCCCCAGGCCGCGAGGCCCACACGCAGCGATTGTCCGAGTGGCCCACGATGGCCACGTCATCGATGCGCTGGTCCCGAAGCACTGCACTGATGTAACCTTTCCAGTCGCCCATTCCGGCTCAGAGTGCGCCCCTCGCTTTGCACTTTCCTGGGTTGTCCAACTGCGCCATGCGCCTAGAATGCCCAGGACACTATGACGTATTCAGGGGCGTGGTTATGACGTTGAATAACCGTGATGCCACACAGGGGTTGCCTACGCTGGAGAATAGGGTAGGGGTGGGGCCGCGTTTGTACCTATCGCCTGATGCGGTTTTAAAGTTGGCCTGAAGGAATTGCACAGCAGTCAAAATAACTAAAACAACAACGAAAACAAAGCTCTTACTTAAATGGTCCATCAAGCCCAGCATGATGCTGCTGCTAAGCTGCTTCAGTCGTGTCCGACTCTGTGCGACCCCACTGATGGCAGCCCACCAGGCTCCCCCATCCCTGGGATTCTCCAGGCAAGAATACTGGAGTGGGTTGCCAGTTCCTTCTCCAATTCATGAAAGTGAAAAGTGAAAGTGAAGTGGCTAGCGACCCCATGGACTGCAGCCTACCAGGCTCCTCCATCCATGGGATTTTCCAGGCAAGAGTACTGGAGTGGGGTACCATTGCCTTCTCCAGTGAGTTTAAAAACAAAAAGAAAGGTGGCCTGTCTGGACAGCCAGACCGCTCAGGCCTGATAACCATTCAACCCTCAGAATGTGGTTCTCAGACATGAGGAGTATCAGAATCTCCTGGAAAGCTGTTAAATAGATTGCTGGGTCCCAACTCAAGAGTTTCTATCATCCTGTACTGTGGGATGTGGCCAGAGAAAATGCGTGTCTAACAAGTTCCCTGCTGACAGTCCAGGAACCACACTTCGAGATCCACTGCCCTAGTGAGAATTAGGGCAGGGGTAAGGGGCTTCCACCGAGAAGGCAATGGCAGTACTCTTGCCTGGAAAACCCCATGGACGGCAGAGTCTTTTGCTAAGAGTAGAACAGGACTGAGTGACTTCACTTTCACTTTTCACTGACTTCACTTTCACTTTTCACTTTCATGCATTGTAGAAGGAAATGGCAACCCAATCCAGTGTTCTTGCCTGGAGAATCCCAGGGACGGGGGAGCCTGGTGGGCTTCCGTCTATGGAGTCACACAGAGTCGGACACTGAAATGACTTAGCAGCAGCAGCAGCAGCATCAAGGGGCTTCCAAGCCAACAGCCTTAAGAGCCCACACCACTGTTTTAATGTTGAGTACTTTTTTTTTGTTTTTAATCTTTTGGTAGTGGCATGTAGGATCTTAGTTCCCCCACCAGGGAATGCGCCCCCTATATTGGAAGCATGGAGTCTCAACCACTGGACTGCCAGGGAAGTCCCTTATGTTAAGTACCTCTAACCATGGTTCTCAACCTCCACTGCAGATAGAATCACCTGGGGAGTTTTAAAAACATCCGGCCACCCACCCCCATCCCTAGAAATATTGACTTAGTTGACCTGAGGTGGATGTTGGGCATAGGTTCAAAAAGCTCCCCAAGGTGATTTGATGTACAGTCGAGGTTGAGAACTCCTGTTCTGTAAACTTAAAATATTAGTTTCATATTCATGGAATCACCTCGCACTGGTTTGGTACACAGTGTGGCTTAGTAAATATCAGCTGGACGTGAATTTAAATATTGCATCAGATCTCAGTAGATTCTCTTTTCTGACTGGGTCTGAAGAAGTTGAGTACCAGTATACTATTTTGGGTAAAGAATCTGCCTGCCATGCGGGAGACCTGGGTTCGATCCCTGGGTTGGGAAAATATCCTGGAGGAGGGCATGGCAACCCACTCCAGTATTCTTGCCTGGAGAATCTCCAAGGACAGAGGAGCCTGACAGGCTACAGTCCATGGGGTTGCAAAAGAGTTGGACACAACTGAGCGACTAAGCACACGGAACATACTGTCTTGGAATTTCCCAACAGGACCTTGAAGAGCTAAACCTTTCAAGCAGCTTCAAAAGCACTTTATTGAGTGCCTATGCCATGCCTGGCCCTGGGCTGGCAGCGCTGGGGGGAATGGAAATCAATCCTTGCTATCCATAACCCCCTGTCAGACACGCTTCCATTCCAGAACTGCTCAGAAGGGAAAGACAGTCGCCGGGCCGTCACGAAGCGGTGTGCTCCCGAATCCAGGCTAGGTAGTTGGCCACGTCGGTGTATACACCCGGCTTGAAGCGGTTGCCGCAACCAGAGCCCCAGCTGACTATGCCTCGCAGGATGAGCTGGCGCTCAGGGGTCTCATCCTCACACACCAGAGGGCCTCCGGAGTCACCCTGGATTAGGGACACGCGGCTCAGGGTCCTTGGCTGGGAGTCCACCCTTGACTGGGTTGGGGAAGGGCGCCAAGCGGGGCCCCAGGCTCACCTGGCATGCGTCGGTGCCGCCCTCGAGAAAGCCAGCGCAGAGCATGCCGCGGGTGAAGGCTGCTCCGTGCACGTCGGGGGCGGAGCAGCGCTCCGGGTCAATGAGTGGCACCTGAGCCTCCTGCAGGAAGCTGGAATATTCCCCACCTGCGAACCGAGAGCACCTTCCTCACACCCCTCCAGAGTCCGCTTGACGCCCAGGACGTGTACCTGGCTTTACCAGGCTCTTTCAAACCCGCTATAATCTCCTGTGTCCCTAGCAGCAAGCCCGGGAGGGACTGAGTTGCCTTTAACACAGGGAATGAGTTGCCTTTAACACCTATCTCATAGACAGGAAGCCAGAGAGGAGCTGTGATGTGAATGAACCAGGAGGAAACAGGACTGCTTCTGAACCCCACACTCACTTCCCATCCAGTGGCTCAAAACCTTGCTCCCCATCCAACCCACCTGCGGCTCCATCGTGGGCCAGCGTTCTAGTAGCCCTTGCAGCCCAGTGCCCAGAGGAAATCCAGAGAACATGCGGCTCTCCCGCTTCGCCACGGGAGTTCTGGGGACTCCCCCACTTCCCCGACAGTGAATTTCAAGCCGTTGGAGAAGCAGACTGCAGAGGCAGGGGCCCTGCGCGTCCCCACAACCCACCAGATCGGCCCCACCTGTCCAGCTGCAGGCTTCTCTTGCCTACCCCGGTGGCCAGAGGCCTCCTTCCCGCTTCCAGCCGTTCTGCCTACCCTCGAACTGGTGACCCCAGCCGGCCACTTCGCAGACTGCGGCTTCGGATTCGGCGGGGAGGGCGGCGCTACTCGGCAGGCACACTGGCTGAACGAAAGGCGATGGGTGCGCGCAGCAGCCGTCCGCGCTCTCCTGCAGGCGCACCAGAGCTAACCCGGGCGGGGAAAAGCGTGAGACCGGGACTTCGAGCCCTGCCCACCCTTTCCCCTGATCCCCGCGGGGGCTCCTCCACGCACCCAGGTCGTGCTGGTAGGTGACGGGCGAGAAGGCCTCGTGCAGGCGGTAGTCCCGCACTGCCAGCGTCTGGCACTGCTCACAGCTCTGGTTGTGGCGGTCCTGGCCGAGCACCACGGTCAGCTCCTTCGGCGCGGGTCTGGGGACAGGGTCGGGAAAAGGAAGCGCGCTCAGAGCGAGCCACAGGCATCCTGTGGGAGCCCCCTTCTTCCGAACCCCCAAATAGGTTTCGGCTTCCTCCTGGGAAGCTCCGAAAGGGAGAAGGGGGCAAAGGTGGGCGGGGACGCAGAGAGGTAGGGCACGAGTTCAGGTGCTGCGCGGAAGCTGAGCGCAGAGGAGAGAGGCGCTAGACGGGTCCCGGGCGGGGAGCTGAGCTCGAGGACACTCGCCGGTTCTGCAGGCAGTGAGCCGCAGTCAGCACCCAACAGGGGGCGATGAGGCTGCCGGCGCAGAAATGTTGGCCCCAGTACAGCGCGGCGATATAGGGGTGCGCCCCGGGGAGCGCCACCAGTCCTCCGACGACGCGGTTCAGCGAGGACAGCCATTTGCGGAGCCGCTGTCCACAGCCCCCGGGGCCTGCGCTGGCCAGAGGAGTCGGCTGTTCGGGCGGCGAGCACCAGCCTGTGGGAGGAGCCCAGGCTGAGGACCTGGAAACCCACGGTCGATCGATTGGAATATAGCTCGTCCTACGCCCTCTTCGCATGACCCTTCCCAACTACCTGAAGTCAGGGATGGAAGCGGGGTCTGGGTCGTGGACTCAGGTTTCTGCAAAGCCGACGGCGAGGGCAAGGGGAAGTGCTCGTGCCTAGCTGCGGCCTGGCACGGTGCCAGGCGGCAGTAATTCCAGCTCAGTCGGTCGCCTTTCCAAATGAAGCACCACGGGCGGGTGTCGTTGTCGGGGTTCCTGTAACCACGAGGTGGGGCGGAGGCGCTATTTTGAACGTGAGAAGCCCTCGAAGGGCCCTGGAGCGAAAGGGGACTTCCAGCCGCGTCCCACGTGCGCACCGGCAGAAGGCGTGGTCTCCCAGTCCCCAGTTCAGCACTTGCTCTGCGGTCACGTTCCAGTAGGTGGCCTCGGAGGCCCACGACTGACAGGGTGCTCCGGACAGTGTGGTCCCGGCCATGCCGCGGTAGCTGAGTCCGCGGTCGCGGTCGTCGTAGCAACTCGCCCTGAGGTCTGGGGAGACAGGAGGCTCCCGGCTGCTAGGTGATGATTTGGTCCCTCCCCGCCGCCCCCAGCCGCCCTCTCAACCACGGCGCCACTCCCCCTCCTTCCTCTCTGCAAGTCTTTCCTACGTGGGGGTGAGGCTTCTGCTTCCTAGAGACCTTAACTCACCTACATCGCACAAACGTCCCGCGTGGCTAGGCGGGCAACGGCACAGGCGGTGGCCCTCCGCCTGTAGGCAGCTGCCCCCGTTGAGACACGGGTTGGTGCGGCAGACTGGGAGAAGGAGCACAGAGTCACCCCTAGGCCCAAAGACGGCCCAGAGAGCTCCCTCTTAAACTGGCACACCACCCGGCCTCCGGACAGCCTTTCTTCCTCACCTCCCACTCTGGTCCCTGCCCAGCTCCCCGCCAATCTGCTCACCCTGGCTGGCCAGTGGCTTGCACTGGGCATGCGGACCCTTGCAGTGGCACTTGACCACACCTGCTGGCTCAAGCCTATGCCATATTTCATTCTCGTGGAAGAACTGGAAAAACTGGGGCTCAAAGCACTTCTCTGGGGACAAAAGGAGAAGAGGGACCATGCCAAGAAGACTTCTTCAGTGGGTCTGAGGCTGCCCCTGTTCCCCAGTGCCCCCATCCCTGGCCTCAGCGTCTCCTCACCTTTCTGGCAGTGCTTCCCAGTGAAGTGATCTGCACAGACGCAGCGTGGGCCATCCGGCATGTTCACACAGGTCCCTCCCTTCTGGCAGGGATTGTGTTTGCTGCAGTGGTCTGAGAGATGGACACAGAGGGAGAAAAGAGCAGGGAGCCGGAGTCAGACAGATGGGGCCAAGTCCCTACCCAAACGTGCTTGTCTTTTGACCTTGGCCCTCCAAGTTTCCAAGCTTTAGTTTACCCACCTGTAAAATGAGGCTACCCACTCTTAGAACTTCTCCCTCTGGGGGCGAGGGAGATAGGTGGGCCCAGAATCCCATGTATTTTGGGTCTGATGATACCCAGGAGAGGAGCTAGGGATGGGGAGAGGGCCCTGGGTCACTCCATAGGTTGTATGGTACCTTTCACTTTCTTGGGCTCCAGGCAGTATGCCCATCGTTGGTCCTTCTCAAAGTTGGGGGTAGTAGCACACCTGCAGAAAGAGACAAAGCTTAAGATGTGGAAGCGACCCATCAACAGACAAGTGGTTGAAGAGGAGGTGGCACATACACAGTGGAATATTACTCAGCCATAGCAGAAGAATAAAACATTGCCATTTGCAGCAACATGGATGGACCTGGGGAATTAATACACTAAGTGAAGTGAGTCAGATAAAGATAAATATTATATGATATCACTTACATGTGGAATCCAAACAAGAATACAGGTGAATCTATATACAAAATAGAAACAGACTCACAGACATAGAAAACAAACTTACAGTTACCAAAGTGGAAAGGGAGGGGCTAAATTAGGAATATGAGATTAATGGAGAGAAACTACTATACATGAAATAGATAAGCAACAAGGATTTACTGTATAACACCAATAATTATTTTCAATGTCTTATAATAACATATATATATATATACACACACACACACACACACACACACGCATATGTATTCTCCAGGCCAGAATACTGGAGTGGGTAGCCTTTCCCTTCTCCAGGGGATCTTCCCAACCCAAGGATCGAACCCAGGCTCCCGCATTGCAGGCGGATTCTTTACCAGCTAACCCACTAGGGAAGCCCATGTATACGTGTATATATATATATATATATATATATATATATATATAACTGAATCATTTTGCAGTACATCTGGAACCAACACAATATTTTAAATCAACTATACTTCAATAAATAAAAGAAAGAGATGAGGTTTCCCTGCTTTGCCCAAGGGGCTAAGCTCATCTCCCCTATCACAACCCCCTCTCTTCAAGCAGGGTTCCCACCCCTGCTCCAACCCTTCCTGGGTAGTCTTACCAAGGTCGGGGGCCTGGCCGGCCTCTGTGGATGCATTTATGATACAGCTGTCGGTGGTACTGGAAGGGGAAGTGGCAGGGTTCCCCGGTGACAGTGAGAACTGCAGGGATAACACACTCTTTAATGCCTTTCCCCGTGCCCCCATTGACCAGGAACTACCCTCACAGTCTGGTTGGAAAAAGGATAGACCTTTGAAAAGACCTTCAAGACCATACATGCATGCTATGGGGATTATCCAGGCAGGAATACTGGAGTGGGATGCCATGCCCTTCTCCAGAGGATCCAGGGATTGAACCTGTGTTTTTTATGTCTCCTGTATTGGCAAGTGGGTTCTTTACCACTAGTGCCACCTGGGAAGCCCTACCTTCAAGACCACACCCTGCTTAAGAGTTGGGTTCTGGAGTCTGACAGCTGGAGTGGATTCCTGACTCTACCAACTACTAACTGGGTGACTTTGGACAAGTCTGCAGACCTCAGGCCTAGAAGACTGCTTGCCATAAAGCAGGCACTTAGTAAATATTTGCTGAATGTTGAAGTTACTTGACTATTCTGAGCCTTACTTGCCTCATCTCTAAAATGGCAAAAATAAAAAAAAATAAAATAAAAAAAATAAAATGGCAAAAATAATACATAGTAAAGATGAAGGGTTTAGGTTTTGCAAGATGAAAAGAATTGTAGATGGATAGTGGTAAGGACTGCACAACAGTGTTATCATACTTAATACCACTGAACTGGACTTAAAACTGGTTGAGGTAGGGACTTCCCTAGTGATCTAGTGGTTAGGAGTCCACCTACCAATGCAGGGGATATGGGTTTGATCCCCAATCAGGGAACTAAGATCAAGATCCCACAAGCTGTGGGGCAATTAAGTCCTGAGTGCTGCAACTAGTGAACCTGTGCTCTAGATCACAAGTTCTGCAACTAGGGAGGCCCCAATGAGCCTCATCAAAGACCCAGTGCAGCCAAATAAATAAATAAATGGTTGAGGTAGAGCATTATGTGTTATGTGTATTTTACCACAATGAAAAAAAATAATGATACAGGTCTATTTGCACAGAAAGATATTCATAATTTTAAATAAAGTCAGTCAAAAACAGCATGTCCTATTTTTCTAACAAGTATTTTTACATATGCATAAAAAAATAAATCTAGAAGGATATCTCCAAAATTTCTAAAAGTGGTTTTTGGAAGATAGTGGATTGTGGGTAACTTTTCCTTCTCTTCTATTTCTGTAACTTCCGTAGTTTTTATAGTAAAAATATTGCTATCATAATTTTTAAAAAATAGTACAATTGAGCTTCATTATTCAGATTCTGTGTTTGCTTATCTGCCGTCTCACTAAAATTTATCTGTAAGCTCAAACCAATACTCAAGGTGCTTTCACGATCATTTATAGACATGCACAGAGTGGTGAAAAATTTGAGTCACCTGAAGTGCACATTCCCAGCTAAGGTCAAATGAAGTGATGCTCTGCTTCTTGTTCAGCTCTGTAAACAAGTGTCCTTTTCACACTCTATTTAGTGCCACATTTTCAAATTTTGTGCTTTTGGTAAATGATTTTGCCTGAAAACGGCTGCCAAGTAGAGTGCTGGAGTGTGGTCCAGTGTTCCTATGCACAAGAGGGCTGTGATGTATATTATAGAGGACATTTTCAGACTAGGTAAGTTTCATCCAGGTGTGAGCCTAATAGTGCCGCTGGCCATGAGTTCAATATCAATGAATCAACAACATCTATTAAGGAAAGTGTCTTTAAACAAAATCACATATAAGGCAAGGTTATATATTGATGGTGATGAAAATGCAACCAGAGCTCACAGGAACCTAACCCTATATTTCCTCTAGGAGTAATGGCGTGGTTTTTGCTAATTCAGTGTTCATGGTGACTTTATAGAATATGACTGCTAGGAATAATGAGAACTGACTGTATATACTTCAAAAGAGTGTTGTGAAACTTAAATGAGATTGTCTGTAAAACACTGAGAGTCTGGCACATAGTCTGTGTTTGATATACATTAGCTCATATTATTAAAGGCATAGTGGCACTTGTGCTGAGGGCCAAATCACGGACAGGATAGTAAAGAAAGAGGGAGAGGCATCTGAGATAGACCTTTAAGATGCAAATGGAATGGGAAAAAAAGCAAGTGAAAATCGCTCAGTCGTGTTCAACTCTTTTGACTGTATAGTCTATGGAATTCTCCATGCCAGAATACTGGAGTGGGTAGGCTTTCCCTTCTCCAGGGGATCTTCCCAACTCAGGGATTGAACCCAGATCTCCCACATTGCAGGTAGATTCTTTACCAGCTGAGCCACAAAGGAAGCCCAAATGGAATGGAGGACCTTAAGCTGGTGATTAGGCAAGGACAGAGCAGCTAGGTTGGGTCAGGCTAGAGGAAGAAGAGCTATTTGGCTGGGTGTGAAGTGCTGAAGAGAGGAGATGAGGTAGTCAGGGTCGGCTGGGCTGGGCCTCAGGGCCATGCTGACGGACTGTCTCATCCCACCAGGCCAGGCTCACCAGAGCAAACTCTAGTTTGCAACTCTAGGTAAATATTTAGAGTCTAGAAGAATAAAGACAATAGGGATCTGGGGGGAGACGGCAGATATCCCTCATCTAAAAGGAAACTTGATAATAAAAGTCAATATATTTTAAGCATTTACCATGCACCAAAATGTGGGCTGAATATCTCACCAGGATAAATGACTCATTTCTCCTTCTCAGCAACCTTAAGAGTTTTACCATTACCAGCTTGGTTTTACAGGTGGGGAAATTTAAGCTTGGAGAAGTCAAGTCACTGACCCAGAGCCACCCAGCCCATGAGTGATGAGGCTGGGATTCAGAAGCATTTGGGCTCTAAAGCCCTGCTCTCAATCCTTTCTTGTCCATCAAGGGCCCTGGCCTTTGTGTGGCATGCCTGATGCCTGTGAGATACATCGAGAAGAGGAAAGAATGAGACAGGCCTGGGAAGCTGAGGAAGAAGAGCAGGTGCTGGGCCAGGCACTCAGATACAGCCCCAACCTGTCCTCAGGGAGCACACAGCTCACTATCACTCTGGGTCTGCAAAACCCACCTGCACAAGACTTGACACATAGCAGGCACCCAGGTCTGAATGCCAGCCAGACAACTCCGGGGGTAAGAGTGAAGACTGCCCAGGATCCTCCCTCCCACTCCAAGGGCCAAAGACTAACAATCTGCACACCGTCTCATGACTCATCCCTGTCCGAGGCTCTCTCTGGAGGTGGTCCCAGGGTACTTACCCACTGTGTGATCATTCTCTGTGAGCTTATGCTTCTTGGGGCCTTTCCAAGGTGGAGTCTATGGGGGAGAGAAGAAGACAGGGAATTTTGCCAGAAAGTCATTGCCTGCTCCTGTCCCATGCTAGTCCCCAGCTTCCTCTCACAGCCCTGAAATACAGAGATTTCCTCCAAAGGCCCGGCCCCCTCTTTACTCCTCCTGTTGTCTCCTCAATTTCCCTCTCGCCCAGAAATGCAGGCCACATCCTCATAGCCACCAGTCTGTCTATTCTCTCTCTCCTCTACTTGGGCCTTATGGGCTTGCCTCATCTTCCAAACAGGATTTCCAATCTCCTGGGCCAAAAGGCCATGGTCAGAGGCCAAAGCTGTGATAGGGACCCACAAGGACCATCCCAGCATAACCCTCCTGCTTCCCACAGTCCTCACCGAAACCGTTGACTCCAGGCTCACCAGCAGGGCCCCCAGGAGCAGCAGCGCCCTCATGGTGTCTGTCTGTTGGCCCAACCACTTGACCAGGAGTCCAGATCAATAGAACTGGTCAAAGGTCCCTGAGGCCTGGGGAGCAGAGGTTGGTTGAGCTGCCCTTTTAGGCTGTTTATGGAAAGTCAAGCAGAGTTTCCTTGATGAACCCCTAAGGATGGGGAAGCTGGGAGCTGGTGGCTGGGAGTAAGATAATAAGGAGTGGGGGTCCCCTCATCTTTCCCAGATAGTAGAACTGGAAGCAGGAAGAGGGGTTGCCTCATTTCCAGTCCTACTGGGGATGAGGAGGGTAAGGAAATCCAAGAGAAGCTCCCTACTTCGGGAATCTGAGAGTCCATGGGAAGTATCTTGTTTAGTTGCTAAGTCATGTTTGACTCTTTTGCAACCCTGTGGACTGTAGCCCACCAGGTTCCCCTGTCCATGGGATATCCCAGGCAAGAATACTGGAGTGGGTTGCCATTTCCTTCTCCAATGGGGAAGTGTATTCATTTTCTATTGCTGTCTAAAATTAACCACAAACTTTGCAGATTAAAATAATACCCATAGTTAGTTCGCAAATCTCTGGGTCTAAAGTCCTACACTGCGTGATTCAGTTTTCTGCTCAGTTTCACAAAGCTGAGTTCAAGGCTGAGTTCTCTGGAGGCTCTGGGGGAGAATTCCCTTCCAAGGTCATTCAGGTCATTGGCAGAATTCAGGTTTTTTTACATTTGTAGTAAGTGAAGTCCCTGTTTCCTTGCAAGCCATCAGCTAGGGGCTGCCCTCAACTGCTAGAAGCTTCCTGCATTTCTTGCCATAGAGTCCCTTCAATTTCCTAAGCCAACAACAGAATCTCTGCCATGTTGACTCTTTCTTACCCTTTGAATTTCCTCTGTTAGGAAGAACCCTGTCCCTTTTAAGGATTCATCTGATTAGGTCAGGCCCACTAAGGAAAATCGCCTCTCTTAAGGTCAACTGATTCAAGATCTTACTTATATTCACAGCATTCTTCTACAGAAGTCTCTAGATTAGCATTTGATTAAATAACTGGGAGAAGGTATGTTTACACCAGGGTCTTGAGGGCCATCTTAGAGTTCTACCTACAAAGTAAGTAAATGATCCCATGGGAAAAATTACCAAAAATGCTAAACCAAGAAGTGCTAAAATATGCAATTGGAGCACAAGGAAGGGAGATGTGTTGGGCATGTATTATTTTTCCTTCCTAACAGCTATTTATCTTGGTTCAGTAAGGATACCCTGATTTTTCCCTTGAAAACTATTCCTCCTTCATCCCCTCCATGAGTCTCTAGTGCTGCCCACTCTACCCTCAGTTCTAGGGCTGGGGGTGTGGCCTAGGTCTGGCCAATCAGAGTATGGTATTTCTAGACCAGAGGGATTGGTTCAGGGATAAGCCATACACAAGTGTGGCCGATCGGAGTCCCTGGGACTTTTCACCAGAACTTTTAGGATAAAGGTACTTTCTTCCTCTTGGAGTCCCTAAGAATGCAGTCCTGGAGATGTTGATGGTCATCTCTCACTGCCTAGGGAGGTCCTTCCTGGGAATGAAGCATATGTTTGACTTCTGAGCCCAGGTCATAAAAGGGATCACAGTTTCAGTCTTGGTCTCATGGATCACTCACTCTGGGGGAGGCCAGCTGCCATCCTGTGAGGACACTCAAGCAGTCCTTCAGAGAGGCCCATGAGGGAAGAAAGTAAAGTCTTCAGCCAACAATCAGCATCAATTGGACAGCCATGTACCCACGTGAATGAACACTTTTGACACGGATATTGCAGCCCCAACCAGCATCTGACCTGCAACCTCATTAGAAACCTCAAGCCAGACCATCCAGCTAAGCAGGTCCTAAATTCTTGAACCTCTAAAGTTGTGAAAATCCTAGTTGATTTTTGTTGTTTTAAGCCATAAGTTTTTGGATTATTTGCTACCCAGCATTTGATAACTAACACAGGTAGAGTGATTATTGATTATTTTATTTGAGAATCTGGATCCTACAACTAGAGATAGCCTCAAGAATTCTCACTTACAGGTACCAATTAAAACCAATTTGAATGGACTTCCATCATTTTCAATCAAAGAAGTCCTGACTGATTCAAAGTAATTTGTGGGAAATGAAGTGAAGACAGAATGGAGCAAATTCTTGATTCTGATGGAAGAGAGGCAGGTCATGGAAGACTTCCTAGGACAGAAACACAGCAACAGGAGGGCAGGAATAGAGGCATCATTCAACAATTGTTTTCAAAAGTGGAAGTAATGGCTAATAAGACCATGATGAAAGTGAAATCATGGGAGGTATGCTGCTAAGTCACTTCAGTCGTGTCCGACTTTGTGTGACCTCATAGACGGCAGCCCACCAGGCTCCCCTGTCCCTGGGATTCTCCAGGCAGGAACACTGGAGTGGGTTGCCATTTCCTCCTCCAAAGCAGGAAAGTGAAAAGTGAAAGCGAAGTCGCTCAGTCTTGTCCGACCCTCAGCGACTCCATGGACTGCAGCCTTCCAGGCTCCTCCGTCCATGGGATTTTTCAGGCAAGAGTACTGGAGTAGAGTGCCATTGCCTTCTCTGATGAGAGGTATAGACAGGCTCATTAAAGTGAAAGCACCTTCATCAGGTCTTGATTTCAGTTCCTGAATACAGTCTGTGACCCAAAACTGGTCCCCTACTGGCTCCTTCCATCTGATGAGAAACCAGCTCTCCCTCCAAATGGAAGGGGCCTTTTAAACACATCTTCACAAAGAATAGGGAGTTGCAGGTGGGAAAAGGAGAGAAGGGCTTCCAGGCAGAGCAAGTACGACAGCTTCACAGAAGCCTGGATGTGGCATGTCAGGTGAAGAATATGGTAAGTGCAGGCTGCTTTATATGGAATGTGAGATGAGGCAACCAGTCTGCTGGGACCAGAGATGGATATTCATGAGTATTTGGATGTTCAGCATATGTTCCCCCCTCCTCTTCCTCTAGTCTGCCAGTTTCTATTTGGGGTGTGTGTGCATGCTAAGTTGCTTCAGGTGTGTCTGACTCTTTGCAACCCCATGGACTGTAGCTCATCAGACTCCTCTGTCCATGGGATTCTCCAGACAAGAATACCGGAGTGGGTTGCCATGCCCTCCTCCAGGGGATCTTCCCAACCCAAGGACTGAACCCACGTCTCTTAAATTTCCTGCACTGGCAGGCAGGTTCTTTACCACTAGTGCCATCTGGGAAGCTCATCTTTGGGGTCACCCCACCCCTATTGCCATCTACTCTTCCCCAGTATATATAGGACACATTCCAACCTGGGAGGTTTATCTTCCAGCATCTTGTCTTCTTTGCCTTTTCATACTGTCCACGGGGTTACCCAGGCAAGAATACTGGAGTGGTTTGCCATTCTCTCCTCCAGTAGACCACATTTTGTCAGAACTCTTCACTGTGATACATCCATCTTGGGTGGCCCTGCACAGCATGGCTCACAGCTTCATTGAGTTACACAAGCCCCTTTGCCATGACAAGCCTGTGATCCAATATGCTACTGGGGAAGAGCAGAGGGCAATTAATAATAGCTCTAGTAAGAATAAAGCAGCTGGGCTAAAGTAGAGATGATGCTCAGTTGTGGATGTGTCTGGTGGTGAAAGTACAGTCTGATTCTGTAAAGAACAATATTGCATATGAACCTGGAATGTGATGTCCATGAATAGAGGTAAATTGGATGTGGTCAGGCAGATGGCAAGACTGAACATTGACATCTTAGGAATCAGTGAACTAAAATGGACAGGAATGGTCAAATTTAATTCAGATGATCGTTATATTTACTACTGTGGACAGGAGTCCCTTACAAGAAATGGAATAGCCCTCATAGTCAACAAAAGTGCCATACTTGGGTGCAGTGTCAAAAACAACAGAATAATCTCAGCTCCTTTCCAAGGCAAACCATTCAACATCACATTAATCCAAGTCTATGCCCCAACTACTGATGCTGAAGAAGCTGAAGTTGACTGGTTCTATGTAGACCTTTGATACCTTGTAGATCTAACACACACACACCAAAAAAAAATGTCCTTTTCATCATAGAGGATTGGAATGCAAAAGTAGGAAGTCAAGAGATACCTGGAAAAAAAGGCAAGTTTGGCCTTGGAGTACAAAATGAAGCAGGGCACACTGGTCATAGCAAACACCCTCTTTCAACAACATAAGAGATGACTCTACACATGGACATGGACATCACCAGAGAGTCATTGAAATCAGATTGATTATGCTGTTTGCAGCCAAAGATGGAGGAGAAGCACTGTACAGTCAGGAAAAACAAGACCTAGAGCTGACTGTGGCTTAGATCATGAGCTCCTTATTGCAAAATTAAGGCTTACATTAAAGAAAGTAGGGAAAACCACTAGGCCATTCAGATATGACCTAAATCAAATCTCTTATGATTATACAGTGGAGGTGATGAATATATTCAAGAGATTAGATATGCTAGACAGAGTGCCCGAAGAACTATGGATGGAAGTTCATAGCGCTGTACAAGAGGCAGTGACCAAAAGCATACGAAAGAAATAGAAAGGCAAGAAGGCTAAGTGGTGTCTGAAAAGGCTTTAAAAATAGCTGAGGAAAGAAGACAAGCAAAAGGCAAAGGAGAAAGGGAAAGATATACCCAACTGAATGCAGAGTTCCAGAGAATAGCAAGAAGAGATAAGAAGGCCTTCTTAAATGAACAATGCAAAGAAATAGAGGAAAACAGTAGAATGGGAAAGACAGATCTCTTCAACAAAATGGGATATATCAAGGGAACATTTCATGCAAGGATGGGCACAGTAAAGGACAGAAACCACAAGGACCTAACAGAAGCAGAAGAGATTAAGATGGGGTGGCAAGAATACACAAAAGAACTATACAAGAAAGGTCTTAGTGACCCGGATAACCACGAGGGGGTGGTTACTCATCTAAAGCCAGATATCCTGGAGTGTGAAGTCAACTGGGCCTTAGGAAGCATTACCACAAACAAAGCTAGTGAAGGTGATGGAATTCCAGCCGCGCTATTTCAAGTCATAGAAGATGATGCTGTTAAAGTGCTGCACTCAATATGCCAGCAAATTTGGAAAACCCAGCAGTGGTGATAGGACTGAAAAGGTCACTTTTCATTCCAGTCCCAAAGAAGGGCAATGCCAAAGAACATTCAAACTACTGCACAATTGTGCTCATTTTACATGCTAGCAATATTATGCTCAAAATCCTTGAAGATAGGCTTTAACCTAGTATGTGAACCAAGAACTTCCAGATGTATAAGCTGGGTTTTGAAGAGGCAGAGGAACCAGAGATCAAATTGCCAACATTCATTGGATCACAGAGAAAACAAGGGAGTTCTAGAAAAACTCTGTTTCATTGACCATGCTAAAGCCTTTGACTGTGTGGATGACAGCAAACAATGGAAAATTCTTAAAGATGAGAGTACCGACTACCTTACCTGTCACCTGAGAAACCTATACTTGGGTCTAGAAGCAATAGTTAGAACAGGACATGGAACAACGGACTGTTTCAAAATTGGGGGAGTACAACAAGGCTGTATATTGTCACTCTGTTTAATTCACTTCTATGCAGAGGACATCATGGGAAATGCCAGGCTGGATGAATCACGAGCTGGAATCAAGATTGCTGGAAGAAATACTAACATCCTTAGAATATGCAGATGATACCACTCTAATGGCAGAAGATGAAGAGGAACTAAAGAGCCTCTTGATGAGGGTGAGAGAAGAGAGCAAAAAGACTGGCTCTCTTTCTCTCAGCATTCAAAAACCTAAGATCATGACATCTGGTCCCATCATTTCTTGGCAAATAGATGGGGAAACAGTGGAAACAGTGACAGATTTTATTTTCTTGGGCTCTAAAATCACTGCAGATGGTAACTGCAGCCATGAAATTAAAAGGTGCTTGCTCCTTGAAAGGAAAGCTATAACAAACCTAGACAGCATATTAAAAAGCAAAGAAATCACTTTGCCAACAAAAATCCATATAGTGAGAGCTATGTTTTTTCTAGTAGTCATGTATGAATGTGTGAGCTGAACCATAAAGAAGGCTGATTGCTAAAGAATGGATACTTTCAAATTGTGGTGTTGGAGAAGACTCCTGAGAGTCACTCAGATTGCAAGATCAAACCAGTCAATCCTAAAGGAAATCAACCCTGAATATTCATTGGAAGAACTGTTGCTGAAGCTCTAATACTTTGGCCACCTGCAAGGAGCCAACTCATTGGAAAAGACCCTGCTTCTAGGTAAGATTGAAGGCAAAAGGAGATGAGGGCGGCAGAGGATGAGATGGCTAGATAGCATCACCAACTCAATGGACTTTAGTTTCAGCAAACTCCAGGAGACAGTGGAGGAAAGAGGAGCCCATAGAGTTGCAAAGAGTCAGAATCCTGGGAGAGAGCACCCATTGACTGAGTTTAGGTCGTTAGTGTAGGGAGAGGGTGATCTAGTCCATTAGGCTTCCATAGTGGGAGATGATCACTGGAAATTACCCTTCCCTTACACAATAAGGGAGTTGTTCTTCACAACTTAGCAACTGAACAACAACAACTTCCCTATTGTGTGGGGGAAGGGTAATTTCCAGTGACCACTTCCTACTAGGGAAGCCTAACGGACTAGATCACCCTCTCCCTACATTAAGGTAATCAGAGAGACCTAAACTGGGCCAACAGGCTCTCACTCCCAGGATTCTGAATCCTGAACAGGACACACAGCAAGGATGGTGAAAAGTGCCGGGGTTGGAGGTCTGCCATTTCACCAACTGTAACCTGGCCAGATTGTCCCTGCTCCATGGTGTAAGTAAGGATGCCTTCCAAAACCCAAGCTTAAGTAGCAAGGAAATTTAAATTTATCATTTCATATCACAAGAGATCTAGAGTGGAAGGGCTCCAGGAACAGTGCTTTCAGTGGTTTAACAATGCCATTAAGAATCCATGTTCTTGGCTGATTCACACTGTTGTGCAGCAGAAACTAACCCAACATTTAAAGCAATTATACTCAAAAAAGAAAGAAAGAAAGAAACCAAATTCTTTTTTCTTTTGTTTACTATGGTCTTCAATGTGCATACCTTCAAGCTGATTCCCTCATGGCCACCAAATGGCTGCCACAGCTCCAAGAATCATGTCTAAACTCCAATGAAGAAGGACCTTTCCTTCCATTAGATCATTCTTAGAAATGAGGAAAGTTTCCTCCCCAAAATTCCCAAGCAGACCTCCTCTCGTGGCTCAATGACCACAACTGGGTTATCTGCTACTCCTAACCAATCTCTAGCAAGGGTAAGGGGTTCTCTATGACTGGCCTAGGCCAGTTGACCCTGGAGCCAAGTCAGGGGCATGCAGGTCAAGTGGCCTCAGGAACAGAATTGGGACTCTGCAAAAGAGTAAGAAATAGATATTAGGTAGACAACCACAATTGTAATTCCTACATTCTGGTCCTCTAGTGGTCCTTTATTCCTACTTATTTCCAAGTGCCCTCCTTCTAGCTGATGCTATGAACTGTCGAGGGCATTCCCATGATGTAAATTCCCTTTTGTATAAGTAGCTAGAGTCATATTCCAATGCTTCTAGCCAAGAACTTTCATTCTCCCTTATCCCTCAAGTCTAACCAGCCTTCAAGTTCTGTTCGTTACACTGCCCACATATTTCTCAAAACTCTCCACTTCTCTCCATTCCTATTGTCTCTTTGACTCCAGAAAAATCAAGGTATCAATTCTACTGGAACATAATTTGAGAACCTCTGGTGGACATCTGTCAATTCCCTTCTTTAGCATCCATTCTCCCTTTATCTAGCAAGAGCCCTCAATGTTCCTTTGGGGAGGGACCCATTCCCCCTTCCATCAAGTGGACAGAAGAAAGCTTACCCTTTCCCTCAGCTGAAGGTGGAGTGGACATGTGATCCAGGCCTGGCCAATTAGAACACTGCCTCTTTTGGAAAACTCAGGATGCTTAGATCCTTAATTCAAGGAGGAATGTTACTCATGTTTATTCATTCTAGTTTATTTTCATTTAAAGTCTTTTTTGGTTAAATTTAAGCTCTTTAGAAGTTACTTTTAGAAGTTGAGACACATTACTAATACTGTAGGAATTGGCGAGGCCTTGATTTAAAATTTTCTTTGTAGTGAAACATTTTTAATGAAACATTAAATTTTTTTGTTAACTTAATTTTTTTCTTAAAATGAAGACTTTCACAATTAAAAAAAGAATACTACCTCTTTCTGTCCTCAGTGATTGGTTCAAAAGGAACACCTGACCCAAATCAAACCAGTGAGAGGCAATCCCAGGATTTTTTGAATTTTTTGATTTTTAGAATCAAGATAGAGTCTTTCTCTTTCTATAAAAGTGGCCCTGTTGGTAGGAAGTGAGCTTGAAGCTGCTGGCAGCCATTAACATCTCAGGAATGGGCTGAGATAAAGATAACACTTTAAAAGCTGAGTCAGATTATGGGAAAGACAAATTTTGAGTGACGCATTTTGAGATCTGAGATACAATAACACTTGTAATCAGAACCAAGACTTGTACTTTTAAATTACTTAAATCAATAAATTTCATTTTTTTTTAACCTTAGCCAGTTTTAGTTGCAATCAAAAACTCCTAACTGATGTAAACAGGAGTTCATACATTGTTACCATCAAGTTCCTAAAACAAAAGAAAACAAAACAGAGTGATCAGCTCTCTAAGTCAGTACCCTAAAGAACAGAAGAACAATGACCTTGGAAGTAGGGACTGGAGGGAAAAAACAGCAGTGAACTTGAATCAGGAAAACTTCAAATCCCATCTTGGCCACTGATCCCCAGTGTGATCACTGAGTCAGCTTTTCAGAACCTTGATTGCCACACCTCTTTAGGGAGGGAATGGCACTCAGACCAACAAGCATGGCTTGTTGAGATGCTTGAATGGGGATTCATGTGAAAGGGCCAAACCTGGTATATGATTGGGATTCAGTCTATAGTTTACAAAGAAACTTTCCTTAGAAAGACTATAAAAAATAAACAAGAGAAAAAAAAATTTTTAAGGAAAAAAAAACAGAACTTTTCCATGTGGACACCTCTACCCCCACTTTAGCAGTTTCTACACACGTCAGTTCCTCCTGAACATCTGGGTCCCTTATCAACTGCTTTGGATCAGAGCAGAAAGGTACTCAGGTTTCTATTTTCCCACAGCTGGAGCATCTATGGGATCAGAAGGGAGAAACTGTCGAGTTCCTGCTCACAAGTGCTTGGATCCGCACAGACGCACAGAGACAGCGCTTCTTCATAGCAGGGACTTGAAGGAAGATTTCAAGAGGTGGCAGAACTGCCTATTCAAAGACAAGTTTAGGGGGTCAGAAGGTACCCAGCCCACCATCCTTCATTCCTCCTTACTTAGTGGCATCATTTTTCTCCCAGGTGTTTAGGCTGTCACCGTGGAACCTTTGTACAAATGGAAGCCTCTCCTTCCTCCAGATGAGTGCGGCCTGTCAGAACTTCTGTGATGATGAAAATATTCTCTAGCCATAAGTCACGTGTGGCTATTGAGCACTTGAAGACTGGCTAATGTGACTGAGGAACTGGATTTTCTTTTTTTTCTTTTTAGTTAATTTAAATTTAAATGGCCAGTGACTACTGTATTGGACAGCACAGCTCCACAGGGTGGTAAGAGGGAGAGGTGTATGAAATATTGCTGGAGAGCCACATGGGCCCAGATCAAGTTGGGCCCTAATAGGCCATGCGGAACAGTTTGTGTTTTATTTATAAGTGTAATAGGAAGTGAATTAGTTATCTACTGCAGCTCATAAGAGATGACAAATTGCTCCCAAATTTAGCAACTTACATTACAAACATTTACAGGCATACTTCACTTTATGGCACTTCAAAGATAGTGCAACTGGGGGAGGATCCACTTCCAAGTTCATTCATAAAGCTATTGACTTCATTCTTCTTGATGGTTGGCCAGTTCCCAACCATGTAGGCCTTGCCATAGGGCAGCTTACTTGAGGGTGACATTTAGTTACCTTTCGTCATTTTTACTGCTTTTGTTTTTTTCTTTTGGGGGGCTGTGCTAGGTCTTTGTTGTTACATGCAGGCTTTCTCTAGTTGCCACAAGCAAGGGCTACTCTTTGTTGCAGCGTGTGTGTGCTTATCATTGCGGTGGCTTCTCTTGTTATGGGGCACGGGCTCTGGGCAAACAGGCTTCAGTGGTTGTGGCACTCGGGCTCAATAGTTGCATTTAGGGCTTAGTTGCTTCGTGGCATGTGGGATCTTAGTTCTCTGACCAGGGACTGAACCTGACTCCCTTGCACTGCAAGGCAAATTCTTAACCACTGGATCACTTAGGGAAGTCTGCTGATCTCCCTTTTTAAAAAGATCATTTTGAAAAAATAAATAAATAAAAAGATCATTTTGGCCATAGGTAGAGAATGGGTTGAAGAGTCAGATTCTGGGAACTGTGTGAGATACCTTCCCATCCTTATCGCATATCAGTTGCCAAGTCTTATTCGTCCCATCTCCATGATAGCTCTCAATCTGGTCACTTCTCTGCACCCTCTGGCCACCTCCCCAGCACAGGGTATCATTCCTCTCTCTAATGGTTCCTCTTAAAAGGACCTCCTGCCTGTCTTACTCAGGATGGTGGTGGTGGTTTAGTCGCTAAGTCATGTCCGACTCTTGCGACCCCATGGACTGCAGCCCACCAGGCTCCTCTGTCCATGGGATCTAGGCAAGAATACTGGAGTGGATTGCCATTTTCTTCTCCAGGGAATCTTCATAACCCAGGAATCGAAGCCAGGTCTCCTGCATTGCAAGCAGATTCTTTACCGACTGAGCTATAAGGGAAGCCCTTACTCAGGATACATGGTTCTCAACAATGAAACCAATTCTGGGTAACTTAGGCAGACAAGGAACTGACTGGGTGCTTGTTAAATCCACCTACCTTCCTAAGGCCGGGCTCAGTCTCCTCCCCGTCTTCTTCTACTGTCACCATAACGAATCCTCAGTTCAGTTCAGTCTCTCAGTCGTGTCTGACTCTTTGTGACCCCATGAATCGCAGCACGCCAGGCTTCCCTGTCCATCACCAACTCCCAGAGTTCACTCAGACTCATGTCCATCGAGTCAGTGATGCCATCCAGCCATCTCATCCTCTGTCGTCCTCTTCTCCTCCAACCCCCAATCCCTTCCAGCATCAGAGTCTTTTCCAAAGAGTCAACTCTTAGCATGAGGTGGCCAAAGTACTGGAGTTTCAGCTTCAGCATCGATCCCTTCCAAAGAAATCCCAGGGCTGATCTCCTTCAGAATGGACTGGTTGGATCTCCTTGCAGTCCAAGGGACTCTCAAGAGTCTTCTCCAACACCACAATTCAAAAGCATCAATTCTTCGGTGCTCAGCCTTCTTCACAGTCCAACTCTCACATCCATACATGACCACAGGAAAACCCATAGCCTTGACTGGACGGACCTTAGTCGGCAAAGTAATGTCTCTGCTTTTGAATATGCTATCTAGGTTGGTCATAACTTTTCTTCCAAGGAGTAAGCATTTTTTAATTTCATGGCTGCAGTCACCATCTGCAGTGATATTGGAGCCCACAAAAATAAAGTCTGACACTGTAGACTGTTTCCACTGTTTCCCCATCTATTTCCCATGAAGTGATGGGACCGGATGCCATGATCTTCGTTTTCTGAATGTTGAGCTTTAAGCCAACTTTTTTGCTTTTCTCTTTCACTTTCATCAAGAGGCTTTTTAGTTCCTCTTCACTTTCTGTCATAAGGGTGGTGTCATCTGCATATCTGAGGTTATTGATATTTCTCCTGGCAATCTTGATTCCAGCTTGTGTTTCTTCCAGTCCAGCGTTTCTCATGATATACTCTGCATAGAAGTTAAATAAGCAGGGTGACAATATACAGCCTTGACATACTCCTTTTCCTATTTGGAACCAGTCTGTTGTTCCATGTCCAGTTCTAACTGATGCTTCGTGACCTGCATACAGATTTCTCAAGAGGCAGGTCAGGTGGTCTGGTATTCCCATCTCTTTCAGAATTTTCCACTGTTCATTGTGATCCACACAGTCAAAGGCGTTGGCATAGTCAATAAAGCAGAAATAGATGTTTCTCTGGAACTCTCCTCCTTTTTCCATGATCCAGCGGATGTTGGCAATTTGATCTCTGGTCCTCTACTGTCTGATGTGAATCACTTGCTTTGGATTTCAAAGACCTGTTTGCAAACATTGGAAACATGCTCCGGTACTAGAGAACTTGGAGAGGAAATTTTGCCTCCTCTGATTTCCCTAGTGGAAAGCAGGGCCTGCCTCTGCATTTTGTTTCCTCCTAAAGTGGAGGGGTATTCAGATGCTGGGCACCAAAATAATAGGTGTTTACATGACAGCCTAAGCCTCTCTCTCCTGACCCTTCACCCCATGCACACAGTAAGCAAATATGATCAAACTACTTCCCGGTTTAACACACCCTGGACAGCTCCCCACTACCCTCAAAATGAAGTCTACACTCCTT
>SJYQ01092936.1:0-12059 GCA_006410935.1 Redunca redunca | reverse complement strand
CCCCGCCCAAGGCCTGTTGAAGAGCAGCCTCCTGCCCTCCTCCCCCACCCCTGCATGTGCCAGGAAGTGCTGCGGATTCCCCGGCTCTGACAGGCAGGGCAGCTGCCCTGCGTGGGGAGGCCTGAGGCTGCTGGCCCGGCCTGTCCAGGCTGCCCTTCCAGAAACTTCCAGCCCCTTCCTGCCTGGCGTCCTGCCCGAGGCCTTCCTGGAAACCGGGCCCACCCCGCCCCCCAGCCCAGGGCGCCAGTCTTTCCACGGTGTGAATCAGCCGACCTCTCCCAGCATCACTCTCCTCCTCCTGGGAAGCTCTCACTGATGGGTGCCGAGGCCCAGTCTGGCGGCTGCCCACGTGAGCCTGGGTCTCTTACGATAGGACCTCCTTGACGGGGCATGGACGGTGGACCAGGCGGACACCAAATCACAGAAATAACAGCCATCGTCACATGCTGTGGGGTTTATGACATTTACAGATGTAGGGTGTTTAATATGAAAGACCCTGGTGCTGGGAAAGACTGAAGGCGAAAGGAGACGAGGGAGGCAGGAGATGAGACAGTTGGACGACATCACCGACTTGATGGGCATGAATTTGGAAGCCTGGCAAGCTGCGGTCCATGGGACCTGAGTGAGCATCTGAACAACAGCAACGAGTCTAATATAATACTGGAAAAAGGGAGAGAGGGGACATTATATAAGAGTTGTGTTTCCTTATGTCACAAGCTAAGTTAGTATAAATATGAAGCTGTTGATAAGCCTTAGAGCAGCCTACTAAGGAAATGCCTCAAAACAATGCAGTGAAAAACCATTAAAGAAATTCAAATGCTGCTGCTGCTGCTGCTGAGTCACTTCAGTCGTGTCCGACTCTGTGCGACCCCATAGATGGCAGCCCTCCAGGCTCCCCCGTCCCTGGGATTCTCCTGGCAAGAACACTGGAGTGGGTTGCCATTTCCTTCTCCACTGCGTGAAAGTGAAAAGTGAAAGTGAAGTCGCTCAGCCGTGTCCGACTCTTAGCGACCCCATGGACTGCAGCCCACCAGGCCCCTCCATCCATGGGGTTTTCCAGGCAAGAGGACTGGAGTGGGGTGCCATCGCCTTCTCTGAATTCAAATGCTACCTTCACTTAATGCAGACGAGAGCAGTAAAGGAAGAGCAGAGGAACGGAAGAACAGGATACACACGGAACACACAGAGTTAGAAAAGCCAGAGACAGGCAGCAAAGCTAAAGGCTGGCTCCTTAAAAGCACTCAGAAAACCTGGCAAACTTTCAGCCCGATTGAGACAAAGTGAGAAAAAACTCAGATGGCCAGAATCAGGAAGCAAAGAGACATTACTACTGACCTTACAGAAATAAAAAGGATTATAAAGGCGCCTGTAAGCAACAGATGACAGCAAACTAGACAACTCACATGAAATGAACAAGCTCCTGGAAAGACACAAAATACCAAAACTGACTCACGAATGGATAGACGATTTGACTAGGCCTTTGTGATATGTGAAGAGATTGAATTATAATAATTCTTTAAAAATTACCCACAAAGAGAGGCAGCCCAGGGCCAGATGGCTTCACTGGTGATTTCTACCAAACATTTAAAGAATAATTAATATTAACGCCAATTCCTCACAAAATCTTCCAAAAATAGAGGAGAACGGACCGCTTCCCCACTCACTCTGTGAGGCCAGCCGTCACCCTGATGCCAAAGTGGACAAAGACATCATGCGAAGAGAGAACTACAGCCTGCATCTCACACGGACGTGGATGCAGAGATCCCGAGTGAGACGGCAGCAGGCCGCACCCAGCAGCATATGTGAAAGCATTATACTCACGACCAAGCTGGATTTGTGCAAATCTGGCTTAACGTGAAAATCAACCAGTGGGGCGTGCCGTATCAACAGTGTGAAGCGCCAAGTGCCCGTGGTCATCTCAGTAGACGCAGAAAGAGTCTGATAACACACAACACCCTTCCGTGGGGGAAAAAAGAAAGCACCAAAAAAGCCCGGCGGGAAGGGAACTTCCTCGAGCTGATAAGGGGCATCTTTCAAACTAACATCAGGCAGAGGAGCCTGGTGGGCTGCTGTCTATGGGGCCGCACAGAGTCGGACACGACTGAAGCGACTTGAGGCAGCAGCAGCAACGTTATACTTAATAGTGAAACCCCTGACGCTTTCCCTTCAACCACAGGCGCGAGACAAGAATGTTCACCCCGCCACTTCGATCCAGAGCTGTTCTCGAGGGTCTATCCAGGGAAGTTGGTCAACTGAATGGGATGACGTGCATCCCCGTTGGAAGGGAAGAAGTAGAAATGATCTCTGTTCATAGATGAAATGATGTCATGCATAGAAAATCCTGAGGAAACCACGCCAAGACTATCAGCTCTAATAAACAAATTCGGCAAATTTGCAGGATACAAGATTAATACACAAAAATCAGTTGCACTCCTAGACACTTAGGATAATCTGAAAATGAAATCAAGCAAACAGTTCAATCAGCAACAGCACCAAACAGAATACAAGACTCAGCAATATGTTTAACAAGTGCGTGGTCTATGCCCTGAGAGCTATGGCAGATTGGTGAAAGAGACTGAAGTCCAAATCACTGGGAAGACACTCCGTGTTCATGGGTTGGAGACTTCCTGTTGCTTCCCTGGTGGCTCAGCTGGTGAAGAATCCGCCCGCAATGCAGGGGAGCTGGTTTGATTCCTGGGTTGATCTCCTGGAGGAGGGCATGGGCCACTGCGGCGCTCTTGCCTGGAGAACTCCATGGGCAGAGGAGCCTGGCGGGCTGCGGGCCAGGGGGTCACAGAGTCGGGCACGGCTGAGTGGGCGAGCACAGCGTCGTTTAGCTGACGGCGCTCTCTAAACTCATCTGCAGACTCAACACAATCCGTGCCGGGATCGCAGATGGCGTCGCCGTAAAAATCGAAAACCGAATTCTACGTTTCATTCGGAATCGCAGGGGACGAAGACGAACCAAAACAATCCTGAAGGAGAAAATCAAAGTCAGAGGACTCGCACCTGTTTGCTTTCAAAGCGTTGAGTGAAAAAAGTCAGGTGCAGAATGATATGCAAAGCGGACCAACATTTGCTTACTCTAGTGAGCGTGCATACAGTGAAGTTTCGTACAAACCACAATTTCACTCAGGGCTTCGGTCACAGCCGGCCTTTCTAAGAAGAGGGAAAGGGCACGGGAGAATGTGTCCAGGGTGTGTTCCCACCTGGACTCAGTTTAAGCGCCTCTCAAAGGTGGTGAGCCTCAGTGTGAGGTGTCAGTCTGGGGGTTTAAGGTGGTCGGCTGGTGGAGGGCTCTGAACGGGACGTGCATTGACAGGGGGCTGAGGTTGGCCTCCCTGTGATGCTGCCGCAGGCTCAGCTTTGCCACCTGTGCCCCTGAATGCCACTGCTCCCCCCGAGCTGGACCCTTCTCCAGGCTGAGCCCACTTCAGCCCCTTCAGCTGGGGGGGTCCCCAGCGCCCCCATTCCAGCTGTCCCCTCTAGCCTCCCTCTCTATGGCTGGACCTCCTCTCTGGGGGTCTGAGATGGGAGTCTGGGGGTCCGTCTCCTGGTGCTTGTGAAGGACAGAGGGACCCTAGACTCCCTTGAGGGGGAGATGCCAGCGTTGAGGGGTCCTGTGGGACACGCGCTCCCACTTCAGGGAAAATCCGTCACAGGTCCTGCCACGCGCAGTCTGGGCCGGTCTGGAGCCTGAGCCTGTGGCCAGGGTGGCACCACCGGGCTCCTCACCTCCCAGAAGCGCTGTGGGGTGGTTTCCGTAAGTTGGCGGCGATTGCATAACTCCTTCACCAACTGCCGTGCCGGATATATTTTGCAACCCAGCTCGCTGTGCCACACGTGTCGGCTGGCACTGCCAGGCCCCCCGCAGAGGCCGGAGGAAGTCTGAGAGTGAAGCACGCTGACGGCACCGTNGTCCGGGAACTGCTCCCGGCCATCCTCAGGGATGCTGTCAGGGCCCTGCCATCCTCTGGCCAGAAAGCGGAGCCGTCGAGCCCATGGAGTAGCCCCAGGAGGTGTGGGTCTCCAAGGGGCTGCTGTCACCAGCCAGGGGCCCTTCCTGGTGTTCACGGCAAGATCGGCCCCAAAGGCGTGCTGGAGGGAGACTGGCTCACATCAGCCCGCGGGCAGAGCCCGCAGGTGCCACTGGGCATCCTTCGGAGGAGGATGCAGGGGGCGTCTGCTGGTGGTGGAGGAGCAGAGAGGCCACCGGCCTGGAGACGCGGCCGTCTGCCGGGGCTCCCGGGACGGTGTTGCTCCAGGGACTGGCAGGTGAATCCCACCCCGAGGGGGTGCTCCCACTTCCAGGAGAGGTTCTCGGCAGAGTCAGCAGGCCCAGTGGACACGGTGACGGGCCTCAGGGTCCGCACTCAGCCCCACCTGCCTGCCGGGAGCTCTGCCATGGGCAGAGCTCAGCCGCATCCATCCCTGCAGCTCAGGGGAGCCTGTGTCTCCCAAGGTCAGGCCCGTCTTGGGGGCAGCTGGCCCCCAACACCTTCCTAGTGTAGGAGTCTAGAGGCGCGGCCCCCCTGCCCCGCTCCTCTGGGACAGAGACCACCCAGCCACCAGGGCTTCCCGAGGGCTGCAGAGACCCGTGGTGAGTGCGCTGCAGCCCAGCTTCTCCCTCCACTCGGGCAAATAATAAACCAGAATAAACCCAATCTCCACAACCTCACATATGGAGACGAGAGGTGAATTAACAAAGTGGAGACACGCAGCACACCAGAAGCCCCGCAGCGTCCAGATGTCAGGTGTCCTCAGGTCGCCCGACACGTTCAGTACACGCCAAGCCAAAATCTTACGGACTTGATTAAGAGAAAAATTGACAACTGAATTTTAAATTTTATGTGGAAAGGCAGGGGACCGAGGAGAGCCAAAATAATCTTGAAAAAAACAAACAGTGGAGCCAGAAGGTGTGTGGTGTGCTCCTGAGACTTGTAATGCCGCAGAGCAATGCAGGCGGTGCGCTGCTGGCGTGAGGAGAAACCTCTGGGTCCATGCAAACGAAGAGTCCAGGAATAGACCCCACATGTATACGGTCAACAGAGTTTCTTGAAACAAACTGTTCTTGGAGTGAAACTGACTTGCAACGCTGCGTAAGCTTCAGGTGCCCACGAAGGGAATCAGCGGTGCGCACACACGTGTCCGCTGCTTAGATTCTTTTCCATGTAGGCCATCAGAGTATTCAGTAGCACTCCCTGCGTGTAGAGTAGGTGTTTTTCATTACCTCCTGTATCTGGTCACGTGTATATGTCAACCCCAATCTCCCGATTTATCCCTCCCCTGGTCAGTTGATTTTTTACAGAGGCACCAAAGTAATTCGATGGAGGGAAATATTACTTTTTAAACATGGTGGCTGAACAATTAAATGTCTTTATGGAAAAAAAAAGAATTCCAGCTCTTACCTTGCTCCATACTCAAAAATAACCCAAAGGGATCATAGCTCTAAACCTCAGAGCTTTAGGTCACATACTTAGTACACATTCTGTGTTAGGTTTTTCAAACTTCTTACTGGCTTTTGTATTACAAAAGAGATATGTTTTTTTATTATAATTCAAACCATGTCTCTCACAGGGAACCTTGGGGAGTGCACATACAATTATCATACAGAGTTTTAAAATAACCTAGCGGGATTATACCTGTTGGTCTATAACTTGGTTTTCCCAAGTTATTTATTTCCCAAGAAATAAATTGTGGACGGCGTTCCCTATCTGCACACGCAGATCTAAACTCATCCATTGAAAAAGCTGCATAACAAGCCAAGCAATATTTGCTGTCATTGTCCAGCCGCTCGGTCGTGTCCGAGTCTTTGCAACCCCATGGACGGCAGCACGCCAGGCTTCCCTGTCCTTCACCATCTCCTGGAGCTTGCTCAGACTCATGTCCCTGTTTATATCAAAATGTATTTAACCAGTCCATGTTTATGAACGTTAAAGCTGTTTTCAAGATTTTTTTCTTTAAAATGAGGTTGGTGCATTTATCTTCTCATATGCTATTAATGGTATTTCTCGTGATCTGTTACTTAGAGTGTGTGATCTGTTACCAAGTGTATGTACACACTCAGGCGGCTTCCGGCTAATTGGTCGTGCATACAAACTTTACCAATCTGTATTCCATCAGCAGCAGAGAACAGCATTCACGTTCCTGTGGGTTCAGGATCGCAGTCAAGGGTGCTATCACTCCTGTTGCGTGAGTTCCGTCTGCTAGATGCCCAATGCTATCTCACTGTTGCTTTTCAGTTTCGTTTATTTGGTTGCAAAGGAGGGCGTGCTTTCTTTTCGTATGTTTATTGACCCTGATGTTTCTTCTCAGGCGACTGGCCTATTTCTCTGCTACTTGCCTTTTCCTTATTGATTTTTAGGAGCACTTTGCATATTACAGATACGACTCGTACTTCATTATATGCACTGCAAATACTAATTCTCTCTCAGTCTGTTGTTGACCTTTTAAGTTTGTTTAACTATATAGAAGTTGGCACTTTTTATGTAGTCCAATGTTTCAATTTTTAAATTTCTTTTTAATTAATTGAAGTGTTTTGGTTACACTGGGTCTTCACTGCTGCACAAGGGCCTTCTGTAGTTTCGGGGGTCAGGGGCCCCTGTCGCCATGGGCGGGCTTCTCAGTGGGAGGCTTCCTGCTACAGAGCCAGGCTCTAGGCCCGAAGGCCTCCGCACCCACAGCTCGTGGGCTCAGTTGTGGTGGCAGGGCCTAGCTGCCCTGTGGCGTGTGGGATCTTTGCAGACCAGGGGTCAAGCCTGTGTTCTCCGCTCGGGCAGGAAGATTCTTGACCACTGGACCAGCAGGGAAGCTCAATCCTTTTTCTTCATATTTTCTGCTTTCTGTGTGATGCTTAGAAAACCCCTTGCTACCTCCAAGTTACAAATGAAGTTGCAGAACGTAGTGATTCCCGTGATTCAGCTGTCCCGGGGATGTTTCTATGCTTCAGCCAAGTGCTGGCTATCCAGGTGTCTTCTACCTTCTTCAGGCACTTCTGTGTGCCTGAAATATTTCAGAGTCTGTTTTTATGATGAAATAAAGGGAGGAGATTGAAGGTAGGAGAAGGGGACGACAGAGGATGAGATGGTTGGATGGCATCACCGACTCAGTGAGTTTGGGTAAACTCTGGGAGCTGGTGATGGACAGGGAGGCCTGGCATGCTGCAGTCCATGGGGTCGCAAAGAGTTGGATGCGACTGAGTGACTGAACTGAACTGAACTGAAAGGGAGGAGAAAACCAAATACATCTTTGATGGGGTTGCACCGCCAGAAAAAACTCCAAGCCTGGCAAAAACAAACAAACGAAACAAGACCACGTGGCCTTGTCTCTAAGCCTAAGCAGTCCTTAGTGTCTGAAACAGCACCGTCAGGAGTCGGCTACCAACAACAGATGAAAAGCCCCAGTGCCCACCGCAGACAGACATGGCCGTGGAGTGGGGGGTGGGCAGGGAGAAGCCACCCAGGAAGCTCGGGGAGAAGCTTCAAGCATGCTGCAACAGGATGGACCTTGACGTCACGCTGAGTGGAAGAAGACCAGAGTGGAGTGCGTGGGTCCCTGCGCCTCAAACATCCGCAGCAGACACAGAAAGCACGTTGCGGGTTGCCACGGGCCGCTGGGGACGGAGCAAGGAGGGGCTGCTGATGGATAAAGGGTTTGGGGGCGATGCAAATTTTCTAAACTTACATTGTGGCAATGGTTGCACAGCACTGTGGATACACTAAAAACCACTCACCACTGCCTTCTCCAAGTGTTAGTGTATATCAGGGCTCCACTCCTTTTTCACGGCCAAGTAATACTCCACCGTGTGGCTGGACCACTCTTTAGCCGCTCATCAGCTGATGGGCCCATCTCCACTCTGGGGCCATCAGGACCACACATGTACAAGCCTGTGTGTGGACGCATTTTTCTGTGTCTTGGACACACACCTGGGAGTTGTGTTGCTCCGGTGGCGTAGAGAACACGGCGATCCTGCCTCTCGTTTCCCAGTGTTCTTGCTCGCAAGCCTGGAGACGTGCTGTGGTTCGTGCCCCTGGCTATGGTCATGCCCTCTGGCTTCGCCAGGGGTTGGAAGCCCCGACTATAGACAGCAGCAGCCGTGTTCTCCTGCAGTCTTGCCCGGGCATGGGAACTGCAGCTGGCTGCAGAGCAGTTAGAGCCCCCGGAGCAGAGTCCTGCCTGTACGGCCGTTTCTCACTCCCCCACCTCTCTCTGTCTCTCAGTCTCTGTCTCCCTCTCTCCAGACAGCCTGCAGCACCCATCTGCTCTCTGGCTATTACCCACAGCTGGCCTGGTCATCACCAGGAGGTGGTCCAGGAAGGCTCTCGGGCCGAGGCCTGGAGGATGTGAAGAAGCCATGTGGCTCTCTGAGCAAAGGCAACATCAAGTGCAAATGTACTGGGGTCACTGTGTGCCAGGTCGGCTTGCGGAACAGCCAGGAATCCCTGCAGGCTGGATGTAAGCAAGCAAACGCGTGAGGTCAAAGGGTCAACAAGGGGGCTAGATCCGATGGCCTGGGCTCCTAGGGAGAGGAGGGGCAGGCTCACATTCTCTCTGCCGTGGTGGTCTGAGGGGACGGTGGGGCAGCTGGAGGCCTTCCATCCTGCAGGAATCCAGGAGAGATGTCAGCAGCTTGGACAAGGGCTGGAGCTGTGTTGATGCTGGGAAAGGTCAGAGTTTGGAATAACCTACTGAAGGCAAGTGTGCAAGGAGGCGGGGCGGATGTTCCCCGCGACCTTGGCTCACGCCTCACCGCCTTCTAGGGGACCACTGCTCCGACCTCTCTCCAGTCCCCTCTGCCCACAGAGAGACTTCCCAAATGCCAGCTGAGCCCACCCACCAAAGTTCTCCGTCTTGACAGTCCATACATTTACTGCCACGTGCGCCATAAAACACTAGCTCCCCGAACCCATTATCTTGTCAGTAACCAGTATTCTTGCCTGGAAAATTCCATGGACTGAGGAGCCTGGTAGGCTACAGTCCCTGGGGTCTCAAAAGAGTCGGACTAGACTGAGCGACTTCACTTTCACGGCTTTCACAATATAAAGTTATCTCTTAGTAACAACTTCCTGTATAAAGACATCCATCGAGGTAAAGAAAACAATGAATGAAGCAGCCCCGGAGGGGAAGCGCTGCGGCAAACATTCCTGCAGAGGGGAGTGGATGAGACCCGCCCGGGAGGCCCCGACACACCCGCCCCCAGCCCCTCGGGCGGCTGCCTGCCTGTCCAGGTGCCCCTGAGGCCGCCCAGCCTCTGGCCTTCGCATTTCCTCCGCCCAAGTTTCCCGTGTCGCCTCTGAGATTCTTTTCCAAGATCGCTCGCCATCTATTTTTCCCGTCTGCCTGTTTAATCCATCTGGAGTGTGTCTGGCCGTATCTGAGCGGGGTCCAGGCTTCTTTTCTGCCAACACCGCTCATTTCACAATCTGCCCTCTTCCCACCGAGCTGAGCGACCACCTCTGCCGTATATTATGTCCTCATGTGCGTGGGAGTCTATTTTTGGATTCTCTGTTCTCCCCTGTCTGTTCCTCTGCCAGAGCCATATTGATTTGATTACAGTGACTCTATACTATGTTCTTATTTCCGGGAAGGCAAAAGCCCCATGTAACTCTCTCTCCAGTTTTCCTTGGTTATTCTGCCACATAAACTTTGAGGTTGTTTTATCCAGTTTTGTTTTTTTTTTTAATCACACTGTTGGTATTCCAGTTTGAATTTTGTTAAATGTGTGCCGAAAATATGGGAGAATTGACATTTTTATGGTATTAAGTTTTCCCATCCAAGAACACGGCCTGGCTTGCTCTCGTCCAGATCTTATTATGATATCTTCCAGGAGATTTAATCCCATTTCTGTCTCTACACTTCTACTTCATGTACTTTGTTTTCACAAACGACATACGGTTCTGTTTTGTGTTTAGAATTCTGCCCGTTCTTCCTCTGACCGAAGCTCTGTGCCAGCCACACAAGGCCACACTGCATGGCACTCCATCCACGGACGCTGCCACTCCTGGCTGACCCAGCTCCCTTGAGATGGGCCATGAGCTCATGTCCAGAGTTTCTTTTTATTTCTTTGTCGTTTTTTTTTTTTTTTTTACAAATAGTGCCCCATGAGTATCCTTGCCTACATCTCTTCTGCTCAGGAGTGAGGGTTTCTGAAATGCCTCGACGAGGAAGTGTGGAGTCACATGCATGCCTGTCTCCAGCTTTACTAGATGCGGCCGAAGGGCCTGCAGGCCGCCTGCACCACCTTGCCCTTCAGCCGCGAGGGCCGAAGGACCCTTCTTCCCTGCGCTGCTGCCAGCGATGGAGCTTCCTCCAACTTCTCTTCTTGCTAGACTTCTGTTGCTCTCTCTCTTTATTTTCTAACCAAAAATATTTTGGTTTTTAACCTTTATTTTTTTGTACAGGATATGTGTATATCCATCTGTGTCTCAATCTCCATCTGTCTATCATCTGTGTAATTTTAAACAGTGATCAGCGCTTTCCCAGTAAGGTCCTTCTCCTCTCCCTCCCCCCAGCTGCCCAAACGTATATCCTTTCATAGGTGCAACCCTTTAGCCGGCCCTTTTGCTTTCCATCCAGAGGAATTCGGTAAACACGTAAGCAAATCCGCGTGGACCGTCTCGTCCTGCCCCCGTCTGTAACCACCCGGGCTTCTGCAGCGTGCTGCCAATTCTCCCTTGGGACCCCTTGATACCCATGTGGAGAGTTGCCGCTTGCTTTTTTCTGCCTCCTTTCTTCCCTCCCTCCCTCCTTTCTTTCTCAGCATACCAGCCCACTGTTTGGCTGTGTGACAGTACTTTTAAGAGTCTCTTCCAGGAGAGCATCTTGAGTTTCCAACCGTGCCGTAATGTACAAGGCTGCCGTGGATTCCCTTACAGATTGCACAAGTCCGGGAGCGTATCTCTCAGAAAAGTCCTATAAATGGAACTCTTGGCTCCAAGCATAAATGCATTTGTAAATTCAATAGTGTCACATGTCCCACGCCGACCTGACGGTGCATCGGTGGACACTCCTGCCAGCCCGTCTCCCCCGCCCGCTGAGGAACACAATGTGTGAGCGTGTGCTTTGATACTTGCTAATACCGCTGGGTATCCAGTGGCATCTCAGACTGGCTTTTAGCTTATTTTTAGGCATCTTTATCATGCTATGATTTACGCCGCATAAAGCTAGCTTAGTTGTATGTTTCAGTGAGTTTTAGTAAGTTAATGGAGTTACGGCCATCAACACAGTCTAATTTTAGAACACTTCTCTCTTCCCGAATCCCTCACATATTTTAAATTTTCTCTGACTGAGATCAAGCATGTTTTCATTAAGATCCCTTTCTTTTTCATTCTCTTTGAATTTTCTTTTTATACCTTTGCCCACTTTGTAGTTGTACTTTTTTTTTCTTATTGATTTGCAGACACTCTTTGTATATAATGCTCCCAGACCAGGGCAAATGCCTTTCCTCACGCAAGCACTGGGGACTGCAGTTCCCCTAGACGGGGACGAGAAGGATCACTTGCTGTGCCTGTATCTCCACCACAGAGAGGCCACGCCCGATTCCATTCCCCACCCCCCAACCTCTCAGCACAGGACCTGGCCCCGAGTGTCTCTGCCAAGAAGCCTCGGTTCGGTATTTCTAAACGTGTGGTCTTCCCCCCTCACGGCTCCTCTCACAATTTGCGACAGTGTGTTCTTGGGTGTCAGTCTGCTCGATCGCAGAGGCAATCCCTAGACAGGCGCCGAGGCCGTTTTCTTCGACACTGTGCACCCAGGGTGCAGAATACTGCTGCCGAGCACTGGAAAGCGCCCACTGGACCTATTAGCTGACAAACACCTAAGGAGTTTACAGAACCGAGGGAGAAAGACACTGGAAACAGCACCAAAGCGTGCAGAGAAGGAACGCAGGAACAGCGTGGCCACAGCCGCCCTTATTCCTGTGGAGGACACATCCCTGACCCAAGGGCCTGCGGGGGGCCCGGGGCTGGTGAGACCACCTCCACCACGCCGACTGTGGGCCTGGGACAGCCAGCTGTGCAAGCGAAGCTGGAAATGAGTCTCTTCACGAGAGCTCTTCCACC
>SJYQ01092935.1:15938-59651 GCA_006410935.1 Redunca redunca | reverse complement strand
CCTCCACCAAGTGGCAGAAAGTCCTGGGAACTGAGGCCCTTGCCGACATGAGGGCCTTGGGTGTGTACCAGTTCCCACTAGTTTTCAACTCTGGGTTCCAGAGGAGAGAGGGTAGGAGGACCTGAGGGGCACACTGGATATCAGGCCTGGACTCCGTGCTTATCTCTTCCCAAATTAGAGCTGAGGAATTCGGGATTGAGTGAGTTTGCAGTAAAGTCTCCCAAGTTGCTAGGCAACATCACTCTGCAGGCTGCATTGCCTCTAGGCCCTTCTTCCTGCTGGTCAGAGCTGAAGAGGGGGTATCTTATTAATGCACCCCCCCCTTCAGACCGTCCCACAGGCAGCACAGCCCTTTCCTCCTCCTAAACGACAACTTTGTGTGGAGGTGAGGGTGACTCTGAACAACCGCAGGCCCAAGGGACAGTGGATATGCGACTGCGGTTCTACCTGGAAAACAACCATTTCAGCAACAGCCCACTTGAGGCGCCTACGCAGAACTGGCCACAGCACTTGTCAGGGGGATGGGCAGGCGCAGAGGTGAGGAAAAGGTAGACAGACAGGAAGGCAGAGACAGAAATAGGAAGGCAGACACCCACAGACTCAGGTATCCAGAGGGGAGCAGCGCCACGGATGTCCCCATGTAATGTCACCTACACACACACACACACGGCACACATCCTCAGAGACACGTACTGTGGGCTCTTCGCCACACAGTCACATCCAAAGACACGCACCGAAGTGGACCCCTTCACCAGCATGCATCGAGGGCACGCACATCCTCTGGTGAGGGGTTCCTCTTCCGGACGAGGTGACTAAGGTTGTCGGCAAGTCTGGCTGGGTGGATCTGTGAGCCTCTGATTCTCGAATCAGTGAGAAGGAAAGGAGACAGGAGCAGTGAGAACTGAGGGGTCCCAGGACTTTGAGGAACTGGTGAGACCAGATGACACTCCCCACAGAGAACTGCCTGGCCTGGGGCCTGGGGCCAAGGTCAGCCTTTGGGCCCTGCATTTATCGTCCTTGACTCTTCACATTTCAAAAACTCCCCGTCTCCCACTGCTATTGAAGGAGAAGGACTGCAGGCCTAGAAAGGAGAATAATTCTGGAAGGGCCTGGTTTGAGGGTGAGCTGGGGCCCGTGGGTGCAGAGGGGAGGCTGGACTCAGCAGGGAGTAGGGAGGTGGAGGGCACAGCTGGAAGGCAAAGCTGGCAGAGGAGGAGATGGCTCAAGAGAGGA
Source organism: Redunca redunca (assembly GCA_006410935.1). Lineage (NCBI taxonomy): Eukaryota > Metazoa > Chordata > Mammalia > Artiodactyla > Bovidae > Redunca > Redunca redunca. The sequence continues at coordinate 58,418 of SJYQ01092935.1, read as the reverse complement.
TAAAAGATGGATTAGTGGGAAGCTTCTAGGGTCCAGTACAGATTCTTCTTGGGACAGATGGAGGGGGATTTGGAGAGAGCTGGTCCTCATAAGCGGAGACAAACGCCAAGGCACATGGCAAGCTATTTGCCAAGACTTGTGGCTTCCCCACCTTGGAGTGGGCACTTTCTGAACATAACATCCTAGCTCTAACCCACAGCGGGACTCCACGATAAGACGAGGGTGGGACGTGGGAGGCTGCACCTTTGGTGAAGCCAAGCTGGGGGCTTCTTAGGTCAGGATTTTGAATGGAAGGGGTGAAGGTAGCAGGAAATTCAGTTTTCTCTGCAAATATTTCAGCTTTTGCTGTGGTAGTATTTTTAGCAACTTGGTTGGCAGAGGAGGAGCCCGGGTACATTTTTAAAGGGGCCTCTACCAGACTGGAGGTCTCCTCCCACCCTCCCCCCACATGTCAGAAAGGGATGGGGGAGAAAGCACACAGCATTCAAATCTAAAAGTCGGTTTTGCTAGGCGTCAGCCCGCTGTGAAGTCATCTTCGCGGGTAGTTGCTGTCTGTTTTCATCAACATAATTCTCGTAAGCATCCTTATCAAGAGTAAATATTTCTCGAACTCCTGCCGTGTGCAGGGTGCTGCTCCAGGCAGGATGGAAAAAGCTAACCAGGACACACTTGGTGAGACAGAGAAGGGAGCAAACTTCCGAGTGAGTGCTGGGTGCTGTGTGTCGTGCTAGCCACGTTGTAAATGTGATTTCTTTTAATTCTGATAACAACCCTGCAATTAGGCCTTATTTTTCCTATTTTACAGATGAGGATGCGAAGACTTTCAGGGGTTGAAGAATTTACCCAAGCTTCCACTGTCATGAAATGCAACAGCCCGGATGAAAACCCAGAAGAGAATGATAATATTATCCTAAATCTGAATAATGATTTACAAGGTGTTTCCACAATCATGATTTAATTTGGTGCTTTTGAGAACTGTGTGAGGAGGTATTAGTATTTTGAACTCATTTGGGGAGGAAGTGAGGCTTGGAGAGATTCAGGGTCTTGTTGATACGAGTCTGGTGCACTGCAGGAGTAAGACTAAAAGGCGGGCATTCTATTACAGCTTTGAATTCTGTGAGTGTTCACCTCTACAACTCCCAGTGCTTACTGGGCTCGAAAGAATGGGTTACAGTGGTTAACAAATCATGGGCTGTCTCTCTTCTCTTGGCTCTTACAGTCTTATAGATAAAAGTACATATGTATGTGTGTGTATATATATCTCTGTGCACATATAGCTTATGTATATATAGATATAGATGTACATAAATATACGTATCTACATGTACATGATGAGATATATGTATATTTCCTAAAGTAATAATTGATAGATGCCAAATGAATGATGCAGACAGTCAGTATTATGAGAATTGAGATGGGGGAGAAATAACTGAAAATTTGGATGATCCAGGAAGGCTTCCTGGAGGAGGATGGTTTGGAGGAAGAATAGGACTCAAAAGAAATAAAAGTCAGGGGACTTCCCTGGTGGTCCAGTGGTTAAGACTTCACCTTCCAGTGTGGGGAGTGTGGGTTCAATCCCTGGTCTGGGAGCTAAGATTCTACATGCCTCCTGGCCAAAAAACCCAACCAGAAACAATGTTATAAGAAATTCAGTAAAGATTTTTTCAAAAAAGAAGTGAATAGGGCTGGAAGGAGGCAGGAACTTCAGGCACACGCTGCATTTAGTGCCGCTGGTGGCTCAATGCAGTCTCCCCGCCTGGAAAGACTGCGAGGACAGCAGTTCCATCGCCTGCCCCTCACGCAGGGTTTATGTCTAAATCAGTGCCCTGACCACACACTGGGGCACTGCCAGGCCTCGAAGTCACGTCAGCTGTGTGCTCTTGCCTGGTCAGCAGCCCCACTGCTCCTCAGAGCTCTAACACACACCTGCCTCCTTGCCCCTGTGCCAGGGGCCTGCCTCCTCCCCGTCCACGCCCTGTTACTCTGGGTCTCAGTGTAATTCTGAGTCCTGGATGTGGTTTGCTCCTTGTTCCTTTTGCCCCAAACATTTACTTATTCTCTAGCCCTCCATTTCCCTTTCCTCAGTTTGCTTCCCCGCGTTTCCTGATGAATAAAAGCCAGTGATGGCCTAGCAACATGTGTCCCTGCTGAGCCTCACATCCCACCTGCAAACATTGAACCCACAAAGTTATTTTTATAACAAGCAAACAACCATTCTGATAATATTTTAAACTCCCACACAAACCTAAGAACCACTTCAATTTTGGTCCAGATAATGCCTGTTTTAATTGTTTGTTTGTTTTTATAAAAACACTTATATGAGGTATGACTTCTACCTTAGTCTGTCTGAAGACTCTCCTTTTGTGGTTCAGGTGGACAATGGATAAAAGAGGTTCCTGGGGCTTCAGTAGTAGTCCAGGGTTAGGACTCTGAGCTTCCAAGGCAGGGGGGGGAGGTTCGATCCCTGATCAGGGAACTAAGATCCTGCATGCCTCATGGCATGGCCAAAAACTTAAAAAAAATTTTTTAAGTAAAAGAGATCCCTTGTTTTTTCAGTAATATGTGTCAGGTGAGGTGCAGGCCATTCTTCCTGCCATTNCTTGTTTTTTCAGTAATATGTGTCAGGTGAGGTGCAGGCCATTCTTCCTGCCATTGTCTACCTTAGGGAAGAAGGGGAAACATCCAGAAGATAGCAACTCTTGAAGTCATACAGAATGGGCATCTCTTGGAATGTATGTGTAGCCAGCATTCCACGTTTAAGTTGCTCCACGCTACACTCTCTGCAGATGGTGATTGCAGCTATGAAATTAAAAGATGCTTACTCCTTGGAAGGAAAGTTATGACCAACCTAGATAGCATATTCAAAAGCAGAGACATTACTTTGCCAACAAAGGTCCGTCTAGTCAAGGCTATGGTTTTTCCAATGGTCATGTATGGATGTGAGAGTTGGACTGTGAAGAAAGCTGAGCGCCAAAGAATTGATGCTTTTGAAGTGTGGTGTTGGAGAAGACTCTTGAGAGTCCCTTGGACTGCAAGGAGATCCAACCAGTCCATCCTAAAGGAGGTCAGTCCTGGGTGTTCTTTGGAAAGAATGATGCTAAAGCTGAAACTCCAATACTTTGGCCACCTCATGCGAAGAGTTGACTCACTGGAAAAGACTCTGATGCTGGGAGGGATTGGGGGCAGGAGGAGAAGGGGACGACAGAGGTTGAGATGGCTGGATGGCAGCACGGACTCGATGGACGTGAGTTTGAGTGATCTCCGGGAGTTGGTGATAGACAGGGAGGCCTGGCATGCTGTGATTCATGGGGTCGCAAAGAGTTGGACATGACTGAGCGACTGAACTGAACACTCTCTAGTCTAAGAGCTTGGGTGGAGTGGTGGTTTTCATCTGGATCCAGAGGCCATGGATGTTATCCATGTAACATCTAGCCACTATTGCCTTGTATTAACACTTAAAAAAAAAATAACCCTTTGTTTTACTTTTAAGAAAACACATGCAAAAGTAAACAGAGTTAATACATAAAGGAACTCCAGGTACCCGTCACTCACTTTCAGTAAGTCTCAGGTCATCACCAAACTTACCGATATTCGTCATGACTCCCCCATTATCATTTTATTTATAAATATTCAAGTATATGGGCTTCCCTGGTGGCTCAGATGGTAAAGAATCCGCCTGCAATGTGGGAGACCTGGGTTCAATCCCTGGGCTGGGAAGATCCCCTGGAGGAGGGCATGGAACCCACTCCGGTATTCTTGCCTGGAGAATTCCATGGACAGAGGAGCCTGGTGGGCTACAAAGAGTCCATGGGGTCACAAAGAGTTGGACACAACTGAGTGACTAAGCACACATGTCCCTGAAATATTAGTGCAATCAGTTCAGTCACTAAGTCATTGTCTGACTCTTTGGGACCCCATGGACTGCAGCACACCAGGCTCCCTGGTCCATCACCAAACTCCTGGAGTTTGCTCAAACTCATGTCCATCGAGTAGGTGATGCCATCCAACCATCTAATCCTCTGTCATCCCCTTCTCCTCTTGCCTTCAATCTTTCCCAGCATCAGGGTCTTTTCAAATGAGTCAGTTCTTTGCTTCAGGTGGCCAAAGTATTGGAGTTTCAGCTTCAGCATCAGTCCTTCCAATGAATATTCAGGACTCATATCCTTTAGGATGGACTGGTTGGATCTCCTTGCAGTCCAAGAGACTCTCAAGAGTCTTCTCCAACACCACAGTTCAAAAGCATCAATTCTTTGGTGCTCAGCTGTCTTTTTAGTCCAACTCCTACATCCATATATGACTACTGGAAAAACCATAGCTTTGACTAGATGGACCTTTGTTGGTAATGTAATATCTCTGCTTTTTAATATGTTGTCTAGGTTGGTCATAGCTTTTCTTCCAAGGAGCAAGTGTATTTTAATTTCATAGCTGCAGTCACCATCTGCAGTGATTTTGGAGTCCAAAAAAATAAAGTCTGTTACTGTTTCCATTGTTTCCCCATCTATTTGCCATTAAGTGATGGGACCAGTTGCCATGATCTTAGTTTTTTCAATGTTGAGTTTTAAACCAGTTTTTTCACTCTCCTCTTTCACTTTCATCAAGAGGCTCTTTAGCTCTTCTTCACTTTCTGCCATAAGGGTGGTGTCATTTGCATATCTGAGGTTATTGATATTTCTCCCGGCAGTCTTGATTCCAGCTTGTGCTTCATCCAGCCCAGCATTTTACATGATGTACTCTACATATAAGTTAAATAAGCAGGGTGATAATATACAGCCTTGATGTACTCCTTTCCCAATGTGGAACCAGTCTGTTGTTTCATGTTCAGTTCTAACTGTTGCTTCTTGACCTGCATACAGATTTCTCAGGAGGCAGGTCAAATGGTCTAGTATTCCCATCTCTAAGAATTTTCCACAGTTTGTTGTGATCCACACAGTCAAAGGCTTTGGCATAGTCAATAATGTAGATGGTTTTCTGGAACTCTCTTGCTTTTTTGATGATCCAACAGATGCTGGCAATTTGATTTCTGGTTCCTCTGGTTTTCCTAAATCCAGCTTGAACATCTGGAAGTTCATGGTTCATGTACTGTTGAAACCTGGCTTGGAGAATTTTGAGCATTACTTTGCTAGCATGTGAGATGAGTGCAATTGTGTGGTAGTTTGAACATTCTTTGGCATTGCCTTTCTTTGGGACTGGAATGAAAACTGACCTTTTCCAGTCCTGTGGCCACTGCTGAGTTTTCCAAATTTGCTGGCATATTGAGTGAAGCACTTTCACAGCATCATCTTTTAGGATTTGAAATAGCTCAACTGGAAATCCATCACCTCCACTAGCTTTGTTTGTAGTGATGCTTCCTAAGGCCCACTTGATTTCACATTCCAGGATGTCTGGCTCTAAGTGAGTGATCACACCATCGTGGTTATCTGTGTCATTAAGATCTTTTTTGTACAATTGTTCTGTGTATTCTTGCCATCTCTTAATATTTTCTGCTTCTTTTAGGTCCATACCATTTCTGTCCTTTATTGTGCCCATCTTTGCATGAAATGTTCCCTTGGTATCTCTAATTTTCTTGAAGAGATCTCTAGTCTTTCCCATTCTATTGTTTTCCTCTATTTCTTTGCATTGATCACTGAGGAAGCCTTTCTTATCTCTCCTTGTTGTTCTTTGGAACTCTAAATTTAGATGGGTCTTTAGATCTTTCCTTTTCTCCTTTGCCTTTAGCTTCTCAGAAAAATAGGGACCCTTTAATCCTTATTTTTAAAGAGTATGTTCTTTAGACTTAAAGCTCCATAAAGAAAGAAAATAGCTTTTTTAACCACTCTAACCTTATCTCGATGTATGGGACATAGTGGATACTTCACAAATTCTCTTTTTTGAATGATTGAAAAAGGGGTGAAAGAATCATATTATCAACATGAAGTAAGGGGTAAAGGAAAGTGCATATTTCTGTGGTCAAGCATGATCTAATTTGCAGTGGGTGTAGATTCTGTTGTGTGTAACGTGTAACAAACCTGCTCATGTGTAACAAACCTGTCTGCCAATACAGGAGACACAGGTTCCATCCCTGGGTTGGGAAGATCCTCTGGAGAAGAAATGGCAACCCACTCTAGTGTTCTTGCCTGGGAAATCCCATGGACATAGGAGCCTGGCGGGCTATAGTCCATGGAGTCGCAAAGAGTTGGACACGACTGAGAGACTCAGCATACACACGCACGCGCGCACACGCACACACACATATGAGTTTGGTGGAGGCCCAGGTATGTCTTCAGCAAGAATGTAGTAGGTGGGCCTTAAATAGGGAGGTGATTCCTCCACTCTCTGAGATTCAGCCTCAGGGCTTCCATTCTGAGGAGCCGAGACATTCGGATCCGTGCTCCGTAGAAGTCCTTGCTGAGATCCCCCCTCCCCACCCCTTCATGGGAGGAGCATGGGAGACAGAACATGACAGGGCCTGAGAGCCTGAGAAGGAACTTTGCCTACAACCAGTTTATCTAGTTTCATACTTCTCTTGCTGTTTTATGGTTTCCTTCCTTTAGCTCGGTCGAGCTTTTCAGCTTTGCCTTAGCTATGCAAAAGGACATCGAAGGAAGAATGACACACCCCAGGTCGAGGTCCAAAGGCCAGCTGGGTGGCAGCATCCGTTAGTAAGACAGCTTAAGAGGAAATTGGCTGTCAGGGGATCAGAGCCTGACTTTGTGGCTTTGCTGCCCTTTTAAAAAAAAACAAAACACTTTTTGGCCACACCCCTCCACCTGTGGGATCTTAGTTCATTGACCAGGAGACAAAAACACACCGTCTGCATTGAAAGGCAAAGTTTTAACCATGGGAATGTGAGGGAAGTCTGCTGTCCTTTTTTAATTTGGAGGTTTTCTTTACAGTGATAAGCTTAGAGGGTTTTCTTTTCATTTTAAAAAGTGGGATTTTTCTTTCATTTTATGGTCTGATGCAGTTGATCCCTGCTCCCTTGAATAATTTTCTGTGCTAATAATTTCTGCCTACCAGGCCAAACCAATGGCTGGTTGGGTAGATGAAGATCAGCCTGCCACTGCCATTTATAGGAAAGCAAGGATCTATCTGGTGGCTTTACCTTGTGGCTCAAACGGTAAAGAATCAGCCAGTAATACAGGAGACCTGGGTTCGATCGTTGGGTTGGGAAGATCCCTTGGAGAAGGAAATGGCAACCCATCCCAGCATTCTTGCCTGGAGAATTCCATGGACAGAGCAGGCTGGCGGGCTACAGCCCATGGGGTTGCAAAGAGTCAGACATGACTTAGTGACTAACACTTTCACTTTTCAAGGGCCTACCACGGTCACTTTTGTTGAACAAATACAGATCCGCCATCTGGCTGGAGATGGTGTTATCAACAATTGTCTACTGAATTTTCACACGAACTTGTGCGAGGACAGTTAGTGTTGGTATGGAAAGGTTTCTTACCTAGACTTCACAAGGAAGGGGACACGGACAAATGTATCCTCACAGACTGCCATCCCATTGGATGGCATATTTGACCCAGACATAGGAGAACAGATATTAGAATTCAGCCATTGTAGGGTCTAGATGGCAGGCCTTCTATGAGAAAAAGCTTCCTCAAGGGCTTCCCTGGTGGCTCAGTGGTAAAGAGATTGCCTGCCAATTCGGGAGACACTGGTTCAATCCCTGGTCTGAGAAGATCCCGCATGCCGTGGAGCAACTAAGCCTGTGCGCCACAACCATTGAGCCTGTGCTGTAGAGCTGGCGAACTGCAAATGCTGAGCCCATGCGCTGCCTTTAGCTTCTCAGAAAAATAGGGACCCTTTAATCCTTATTTTTAAAGAGTATGTTCTTTAGACTGAAAGCTCCATAAAGAAAGAAAATAGCTTTTTTAACTACTCTAACCACCGAAGCCCATGCGCCCTAGAGCCATGCTCTGCAACAGAAGCCACCTCAGTGAGAAGCGCACCTCAAGCAGAGAGCAGCCCTCGCTCGCCTCAACTAGAGAAAAAAGACCTGTGCAGCAACAAAGACCCAGCACGGCCAAAAATAAATAATTTTTTAAAATTATTAAGAAGAAAAAAAACTTCCTCAAGTGCACCACCCAATATGAAAGGCTTGTCACATACCCCTCAGATTAGACCATGACACAGATATTTGATCGTTTGGTCAAGCGCCTTTCCCTATGTAAAGATGACAGGAGTTCTACCCAGAGCTACCCTGACTCTAACTTTGGCAATGTTTCTTTGGTTTGACTTTTTTCTGTTTTACTCTTTTCGGTCAGACTGAAGCACTGGAAAGTAAAGGATTATTAACTACAAGCTTTTGTTATTCTGGAGTTTGGGTGGAGTGTTTGCATTTAACGAGGCAAGAACTGATCGTTATTTGGGTTGATATACTTTTGTTATTTTTGCTTTGCCTGCCCTGGGATCGTGTGTCGGAGTGGTATGAGGGTGGGGAGTGCTGGAACATGAGCTGTTTTGGGGTTGGATTGTTAGTGGAAATGTTCCCACTGCCTATCGGAGAAGGCATGTTAGGTAAAACCACTCTGTCCCTTTGACCCTGAAGTCTTAAGGTATTTAAATAGCCTTTCCAGAGGTGTTCAGTGTTCACACACGCCTGAGAGACCAGGTCAACAATCTGTACAGCAGACACAATCCTGTAACAGATGTTCCTCATGAGTGAGACTACAAAGCTTGGTTCTTTTTTTAAAAAATTATTTTATTGTAGTTGATTTACAATTTTGTGTTAGCTTCCAGTGTACAGCAAACTGATTCAGTTATATGTATACATATATACACACATGTACAAACACACATACATATACATGTATATGTACATATGTATACATATATACACACATGTATATGTGCGTATACACGTATATACGCATACATATACACACAACATGTATATACGTATATGTATATATGTGTACACATGTATATATATATATACATGTGTATATGTACATGTATATGTATATGTATGTGCTTAGTTACTCAGTCGTGTTCAACACAATCTTTTTCATACTTTTTTCCAATATAATTTATTACAGGATATTGAATATAGCTCCTGTGCTATACAGTAGGACCCTGTTGTCTATCCAACCTATATATACTACTTTGCATCTGTTAATCACAAGCTCCCAACCCATCCCTCCCTGCCAACCTCTCCCGTGGCAACCACAAGTCTGTTCTCTGTCTGTGAGTCTGCTTCTGTTTTGTAGATAAGTTCATTTGTGTCAATTTTAAATTCCACGTATATGTGACATCATATGATATTTGCCTTTCTCTTTCTGTCTCACTTCACTTGGTATGATAATCTCTAGGTCCATCCGTGTTGCTGCAAATGGCATTATTTCATTCTTTTTTATAGCTGAGCTGTATTCCGTGGCATACATATGTGTATATATTTATGTCACATCATCTTTATTCATTAATTTGTTGATGGACGTTTAGGTTGCTTACTTACCTTGGCTATTGTGGATCGTGTTGCTGTGAATATAGGGGTGCATGTATTTTTTTGAATTATAGTTTTGTCCAGATATAGTCTTAGGAGTGGGATTGCTGGATCATAATGGTAACTCTATCTTTAGTTTTTTTTAAAAAACAATTTTTTTAAGTCTTTTTTTTTAAGTCTTTAATGAATTCATTACATCATTTCTGCTTTACACGTTTTTTGTTTGTTTGTTTGTCTGTTTGTTTCTTTGGCCCTGAGGCAAGTGGTACCCTAGACCCCGACCGGAGATTGAACAGGCACCCCCTGAATTGGAGATGAGGCTTAACCATTGGACCACCAGGGAAGTTCCCTATTTTTAGCTTTTTGAGGAAATTCCATATTGTTATCCATAGTGGCTGCACCAATTTACCTTCCTCCCAAGAGTGTACAAAGGTTTCCTTTTCTCCACACCTTCTCCAGCATTTATTGTCTGTGGACATTTTAATGATGGGCTTTCTGACTAGTGTGAGGAGATACCTCATGGTGATTTTGACTGCATTTCTCTAATAATTTAATGTGCTTAGTCATTCAGTCATGTCCAACTCTTTTTGGCCCCATGTACTGTAACCCGCCAGGCTCCTCTGTCCGTGGAATTCTCCAGGCAAGAATACTGGAGTGGGTTGCCATGCCCTTCTCCGGGGAATCTTCCTGACCCAGGGGTCAAATTTGGGTCTCCTGCATTGCAGGCAGATTCTTTACCAATGGAGCTACCAGGAAAGCTCAGTACTTTAAAGCCTGGTTCTTAGAGAAGAGAGAGCACTGTCTGTCCTACTGGGAACAGAATGGCAGAATTGAGCTATGTTATGATTTGCTAAACGTATGTCAGATCATCACAACAGGAAAGGGACTCTCCCCCCACCCCTCACCCTGGTAGCCCAGTGGCTGGGACTTCACCTTCCAATGCAGAGGGTGCAGGTTCGAACCCTGGTTGGGGAACTAATATCCCACATACCTCGTGGCCCAAAAACTGAAACATAAAGCAGAAGCAATGTTGTAACACATTCAATAAAGACTTTAAAATGGTTCATATCAAAATGTCTTAAGAAAAAAATAAAAACAGGAAAGTTCCACATTTGGGATATTATGTGAGGATGTGTAGATCTTAATCAGACCATCATGGCAGAAGCTACTGGTTACCTAGCCAACCACCATGCATTTTCCCCTACTTGCTTCCTAATAGAACGGCAGTTTTGTTGGAGCCTGTCATGGGTCCGGACCTGACAATGCGTCATAATCAGTCTAAGCCTATTTCCACTTTCACAGCTTTTATGACAGCTAAGGCTGATCACACAACCCAGATATGGCCAATGAGATATGAGCAGATTTCTGCTGAGAAATTTTCTGGGAAAGCTCTTGCTCTCCAGATAGGAGGAGGCAGAGGCAGCTGGCATCACCAGTTCCTCTTCTTCCTGCCTTGAATACAGACCTGAAGTTCAGAGCTGCATCAGCTGTCTTTTGACCATAAAGCAACATGCTAAAATCATGAGGAAACAACCTTTTATATAGTTAAGCCACTATCAATTCAGGCTTTCTATAAGATATATACGAATGACTCTCTAATATGCTATAATAATACAAGAGATGTTTGAGTGCCTCATATTAACGTACCCAGTGTTCTGACAGGACGGGGGCAGCAAGTGCGAGTTATTTCGAGGGATTCTTTGATGACAGACCCTGAAGATTCTAAGTCGGAACAGCTAACATTTCAGACATGAGTTTATTCGATCTTGTGCAGCTGGGCTTTCTCATGTGTTGTCCTAGATTGGCTCTGCTTGGTTGAGGAACCATTGTAGGATTCTGGGTGACCATTTATAGTTCCTCTAGTCACGCTCAAAGCCTTTGTCCCCTGGTCTGTCTCAGCACCTCTCTCCCTTGTCCCAAGTCTGTTGTGTGGGCTTGCTATACTTAGACTTACTGGAGAGTCGGGAAAATTCCTTTAAGACAGAGACAAGAACCCAAAGATAGATGAGGACTGGATAGGTTCAGGTATTTTTTCTCTAGTCAGATGGCTGATCTTTATTGGTTTTTAAAAACTGACAGGTCAGAGACCCTTTGCATGCTCTTCTTTCTTTGTTTTCAGTCGCTCAGTCATGTCCGACTCTTTGCGACCCCATGAATCGCAGCACGCCAGGCCTCCCTGTCCATCACCAACTCCCGGAGTTCACCCAGACTCGCATCCATCGAGTCAGTGATGCCATCCAGCCATGCTCAGTCACATCCAATCCTTTGCAACCCCATGGCCTGCAGCATGCCAGGCTTCCCTGTCCTTCATTGCCTTCCAGAGTTTGCTTAGATTCGTGTCCGTTGAGTTGATTATGCCATCCAACCATCTCATTCTCTTTTGTCCCCTTCCCCTTCTGCCCTCAATCTTTTCCAGGATCAGGGTCTTTGCCAGTGAGTCGGCTCTTCACATCAGGTAGGCAAAGCATTGGAGCTTCAACTTCAGCTTCTGTCCTTTCAGTGAGAATTCAGTGTTGATTTCCTTTAGGATGAACTGGTTTGATCTCCTTTCTGTCTAAGGGACTCTCAAGAGTCTTTTCCAGTGCCACAATTTGAAAGCATCAGTTCTTCAGTGCTCAACCTTCTTTATGGCTCAGCTCTCACATCTGTACATGACTATAGTGCAATGAAGCAAATACGGTTATCCACATTTTACCAGTAAGGAACTTGTGGGGAAAAAGAGAAGTTAGGTAACTTGAATAAATCACACAAACTGTAGGCAGCAGAACTGGGATTCCACTCAAATGTGTCTCACCACAAAGCTCTTCCTTATGGTGCCACATCTCCTATCTTTGGGGTCTCCCTGGTAGCTCAGCTGGTAAAGAATCCGCTTGCAATGTGGGAGACCTGGGTTCAATCCCTGGGTTGGGATGATCCCCTGGAGAAGGAAACGGCTGGCTACCCACTCCAGTATTCTGGCCTGGAGAATTCTGTGGACTGTATAGGCCATGGGTCACAAAGAGTCGGACACAACTGAGCGGCTTTCACTCACTCTCCTATCTAGATGACTTTCTCCCCTACCCGTGTATCTTTCAGTCATAGAGCCACGTGACCAAATTGTTCTGTGTTTGCACATTAGGCAACCACCTTCTGCTCCCCTCCAGGAGAAGATCTTGGTTCTGAGGGCTCTTGTCAGGCTTCTGTTTCCTTTTGGAGTTACTAGTTTAAACAAAATCAAGAATTTTATAGGACCACTTTCCTGGGTTGGCATGGGTGGACCCGGGGGCTCAGAATGGTGCTGCCAAGTATGTTTCCCTTGCCATCTTTCCACAGTGCTTCTCTCAGAGTCTCTCTGTGTTAGATTGACCCTCACATTGGTGAAGAGGCTGCAGACAGGCACCAAGCTGCAAAATTTAAAAAAAGAGAGAAAGAGCAGGAAAGACCACTCTCTGTATGAATCCATATACCAAATTTTGAAAGGGTGCTGTGTGGTCCTTCTTGGGTGTTTCTCCACAACACTGACAAGCACTCCAGGAAAATGCAGACTGGACCAAGCCTAGGATGAGATGCTGGCAGCCATAAACACACCCATATCAATGCCTAGCAAGGTGGAATCATAGAGTGGAGAGCTGTGGTCTGTTTCCTCCTCCTCAATATTACACCAGCACTTTATTAGCAGTTATCACCCTACCTAGAAGCCTCAGGGGTTTCCAGGTGGTGCAGTGGTAAAGAATCTGCCTGCCAATGAAGGAGACTCAAGAGACTTGGGTTCCATCCCTGGGTGGGGAAGATCCCCTGGAGGAGGGAATGGAAACCCACTCTAGTATTCTTGCCTGGAGAATCCCATGGACAGAGGAGCCTGGCGGGCTACAGTCCATGGGGTCGCAAAGAGTCAGACACGACGGAGCTCAGCACACAAGCCCTGCCTAGTAACTGTTTACATCTTACCTTCCTCACTCGGCAGTGAATACCTGTGGAACCAGGATTCCATCTTTCATTATGACATCTCAGAATCTAGCATATTGCCTCAGATAGAGAAACTCAAAACATATTTACCAAACAAATGAATATAATACAGAATAATGCTATGGTTTGTAATGCTGTGGTTAAGAAACATTCTCCAGAGTTCTGGGAGGTACCACAAGAATAAAAGCCACTCTTTAGAGGCCTCTGTATAATTTACAAAGTAAATGATAGCTACTTTCCTGAAAACTTTTATATATGCATCTCATTTAAACCTGAACGCAATGAGAATGCATGTACCAGTACTTAGAAGCCTTGCACTTAGCGGGTGTAGAGGAGGGTGAGAGAGGTGGTAGAGGCGGAGGATGTGATCTGTAAGGAGACTATGGTCCTGAGGATAACTAAGGCAATGAGAAAAATCACACCAAGACAGTGGGGGACTAATTCCTTCATTCAAATGGATGCTCAGGTGCTCCCTGGCAAAGGCCCAGCGTCAGCTCAGGTTCCAAGGAGGAACTTCGGGATCTATTCAGAGCGGAGTTAGAAGGGTGACAAGAAGATGAGCTAAAAAACATGACATGTGTGGAAAGGTTAAAGGAACTGGGATGACTCAGGTTGGAGAGGAGAAGGCCAAGAGGAAACTGAGTCATTTTCTTCAAGACAAAGAAGGGATCTCTCACTGGGGGCTGGTGACCAGCTGTCCTCCGTTGCCTCTGCATGTGGAGCAAGGGGAAACGGGCTTAGACCGAAGGCAGGGCTAAGATTAGAGACAAGGAAGAACTTGGCAGTGAGGGATGTTGTATAACCTACTTTACAGACACTTGGGGACTGAGGAGACTCCCACATTCCTGGTCCCGGCCCAGTGGGCTGGATGCGGGGATGGTCTGGCAGGCTGGCGGGGAACGGAGGAGGAAGGGATCCTGGGGGCCCTCCGTCCGTGGCCTGATCTTCCTTGGTGTCCTCAATTTCCCGTTGGAAAATTCAGTTCCCCAGTTTTGGAGCTGGCAAGGCAGCACCTCCCCCACCCACCACGCACTGCACCAGTGCTCTGGGCTGGGTAATAATGCCTGTCATTTCCTCTCCCGGGGGAGTGGGGCTGCAACCGCCCTGACAGCCCCGAGGGATTGAAGGCAACTAAAAATAGTGCATTAAATATAATCTGTTGAGGGGCACGTTTGCATTGCTCTTCTTTCCCCCTCTGGTCTTTTTATCCTGCTGGGCAGGCCAGGTCTGGGTCTAGCTCGGGGGCCCTGGGAATCAGGTTTTGAGCTCCAGCTGCTCTCATTTTGTTGCAGAAGGATTCTCTCGGCAAGAGATTTCAGGGAGCAAATCCACCAAGTACAACCGGGGATCCTCAGGGGCCACCCCTCCTCACTTCCCAGTGGGCCCTCTGGGTCCTTCAGGGCCTGAAGGTACAGGGAGAGAAGCTGGAAGTGGGGGAGACAGTGTTGAGAAGGAGAGCCAGCTCCGGCTTTGTTCTCCCATCAGCCACTTCCGTCTGCTGCACAATGTCTCTGAGGTTAAATATTAATTAAGAGCAGAATGACAGTGAGCGCTGAGCAGTGTCACTTTCTGTCCCAACACAAATGCTAATTTCCTTCCCGGTATGAAGTGACTTTGGAGTGGGATTGGCAGCGCAAGGAGAAAAGCTGGTGGGGGAGCAGGAGGAGAGGGGAGGAGAGATGAGTAGCCCAGCTTTAGAGAACTAAGAGGAATGATGCGAGAGAGGGGGAAGAAGAGGGCTGTCAGGTGACAAAATGTGGTCATGATGCCACCAGGGCCCTGTGGAACTCCTGGGCACGGATGCCTTTCGTCCCCCACCCTTTGTAGGCAAGATTCTAGCCTCCACGACCTTCTCTGAGTTCCAGGAGGGAGAACAGTCGCTAATCAAAGGAGATGCAGCAATGAAACCACCTGAGGCAGAGTCTCATCCAGAGTAGGAGATGGACCACTTAGGACCCTGCACACACCCTAATCTGTCAGCAACCCCACCCTTTTGAAACTGCAGAAGAAAGAAAAATGCAAGATTGATACTGCCTGCATCCTTATCCCATTCTCCTCCCTTTCCCTACTCACCAGGGAAGGGACCACAGTTCTTGAGGCGCTAGCCTACTTACTCTGTTCCCCCTTTGCCTGGCAAAGTAATAAAGCCAGTCTTTCTTTCTCCTCCATAACTCTGTCTCCGTATTTCTGTCTGGCATTGGTGCACAGAGAACCAAGATTTTGGCAACAGTTACAACACAATCCTAGACTTTCTTCACTTTATTTTTTTAAAAAAACTTTAAAATTTGTATTGGAGTATAGCTGATGAACAATGTTGTGATAGGTTCAGGTGGACAGTGAAGGGACTCAGCCATACATATCCATGTATCTATTCTCCCCCAAACTCCCCTCCCATCCAGGCTGCCACATGACATTGAGCAGAGTCCCCTGTGCTCTACAGTAGGTCCTTGACGGTTATCCATCTTAAATATAGAAGTTGAACATGTCCATGCCAAACTCCCTAACTATCCCTTCCCCCATCATTCCCCACTGGCAATCATAAGTTCATTCTCTTAAGTCTGTGAGTTTCTTTCTGTTTTCTAAATAAGTTCATTTGTATCATTTCTTTTTAGATTCTGCATATAAGGGGTGTCATACGATATTTCTCCTTTCCTGTCTGATTTAGTTACTCAGTAATGATTACTTTAACCTGATGATCTAAGAAGCTGGGGTAGAGCTGAGTGTCCCCACATCTATAAGGCAGGGTTCTTGACATGGGTCCATGCGTTGGTTTCAGGGGTCATGAAACTGGAAGTTGTTTGCAAAATTGTGTGTATGTACATAAGAAGCTTTCAGAGGAGATTTCTGAATTTCCATCACAGCCGATATGATGTTCCACAGGGTCAGCCCCAGTGTGTGGTACCCATCTCATGGCTCAAGATGGCTGCTAGAACCTTAGCTGAACATCTGTCTTCTAGGCAGGAGAAGGAAAAAGGTGGGATGAAGAGGGGAAGGCAAAAAAAGTTCCACTCCAGTTTTCTGTTTCCCTATTAATAAACTGTCTCAGAAATCCCTGCAATCCAGGAGACTGAGGTTCGATCCCTGGGTCAGGAAGATCTGCTGGAGAAGGAAATGGTTACCCACTCTAGCCTTCTTGCCTGGAGAATCCCATGCACAGAGGAGCCTGGTGGGCTACAGTCCATAGAGTTGCAAAGAGTTGGACAGACTGAAACAACTGAGCATGGGGAGCACCGGGAGAGGTTAGTAGAGGAGAGAGGGATTTAAGGAGGAATACTGATTTGTGTGTAGCCTTAAGGCAAAATCAAGCCCCCATTTTTAGGGCAGCGCCTGGAACTGGTGTTGGAGAAGACTGTTGAGAGTCCCTTGGACTGCAAGGAGATCCAACCAGTCCATCCTAAACGAGATCAGCCCTGGGATTTCATTGGAAGGACTGATGCTGAAGCTGAAACTCCAGTACTTTGGCCACCTCATGTGAAGAGATGACTCATTGGAAAAGACCCTGATGCTGGGAGGGATTGGGGGCAGGAGGAGAAGGGGACGACAGAGGATGAGATGGCTGGATGGCATCACCGACTCGATGGACATGAATTTGAGTGAACTCTGGGAGTTGGTGATGGACAGGGAGGCCTGGCGTGCTGCGATTCGCGGGATTGCAAAGAGTCGGACCTGACTGAGCGGCTGAACTGAAGTGGGAAGGAAGGGGCAGGAGGAAGAGAAAACATAATCTTTGGAGATCAGATGTTTTGGCAGGGCTGGGAATTCCTTTGGGAATCTAGAAGTGTTTCTATTTAACACAGGGAAACTATGCTCTCTGTGTTGGGTTGAGTACAAAGCCTGACTTTTTCTTCTGGAAGCCGACTGTGTTGTTCTTTTTTATTTTATTTTTAAAAATATTTTTTGTGTTTGCTTATTTGGCTGCCTCTGGTCTTAGTTTCGGCATGTGGCATCTTAGTTCCCTGACCAGGAATCAAACCTGCAACCCCACATTGCAAGGCAGAGTCTTAACCACCGGACCATGAGGGAAGTCCCTCTTGTTCTTGTATAGCTTGAAAGTGCTGGTCAACACTGTTTATAATAGCCAGGACATGGAAACAACCTAGATGTCCATCAGCAGATGAATGGATAAGCAAGCTGTGGTACATATACACAATGGAGTATTACTCAGCCATTAAAAAAAATACATTTGAATCAGTTCTAAGGAGATGGATGGAACTGGAGCCGATTATACAGAGTGAAGTAAGCCAGAAAGAAAAACACCAATACAGTATACTAACGCATATATATGGAATTTAGAAAGATGGGGATGATGACCCTGTATGCGAGACAACAAAAGAGACTCAGATCTATAGAGAGAACTTTTGGACTCTGGGGGAGAGAGAGAGGGAGAGGGTGGGATAAGATGGGAGAATGGCATTGCAACATGTATACTATCAAGTAAGAAACGAATCGCCAGTTGATATCAGATGCAGAATGCAGGATGCTTGGG
Organism: Redunca redunca; assembly: GCA_006410935.1. Classification (NCBI taxonomy): domain Eukaryota; kingdom Metazoa; phylum Chordata; class Mammalia; order Artiodactyla; family Bovidae; genus Redunca; species Redunca redunca. The sequence continues at coordinate 40,560 of SJYQ01092935.1, read as the reverse complement.
ACTGGTGCAAGGAGAGGACCCAGAGGGATGGCATGGGGTGGGAGGTGGGAGGGGATTCATGTTTGGGAACGCTTGTACACTCGTGGTGAATTCGTGTCAATGTTTGGCAAAACCAATACAGTAATGTAAAGTAAACTAAAGTTAAAATAAAAATTTTAAAAGTTAAAAAAAAAAAAAAAAGAAAGTGCTGGTCAAGGTGTCAGGACGGCGAGATGGAGGTGTTCAGGGAGAGGAGGCCAGAGGCCAGGGTGGGGGCTGGGATGGGAGCCACCTTAGTCCAAGTGTTTTGCAGGCCTTTGGGAAGGAGATCCCATGCTAGGTCCTTCCCTCGCCCTTCCTTTTTCTGTCTTTCTTAAAATATCCTGTGTTTCTGCAGCAGTGCGGCTGCTAATCTAAAATAAAAACAGCAGGAAATGCAAATGGTCAGGTTCTCCTAGCAACAGGAGCCAGCCCACGCAGGGCGTGTGGAGCAGAGAAAACTGTCCTGAGGCTGAGATGTGGGTGGCTGGGCCTAGGAGCAAGTCTCCTCTGACAGTCTCGCCCCTCTCACTGCGGACGGGGGCTGTCTGGTGGGTAGCCACCTGTTGTGCAAAGAAGCCCTCTATGAACTGGACTGGGGCAAAGGATCACGTGCTGGGGAGATGGTGCAAGGGTAGGGAGAGAGCAGCAGCCTTGGTTTATTTAAGACATCTCCTAACCAACACAACATAAAATGTAAAGCCATTTTCCTCTGATTAAAAAAAAAAAGACTTCTGTTAATGGCAGTGGCTGGAGTGGCCCCTTGGAACCTGACAGAGGAGCTCTAACTAGGTGTGTGATTGGGAAGGGCCTTGATTTATGAACATGTTCCTATATGTCCATTTGAGTCAACCCTTGGAGCCTTGCAGTTCCGAAACAATAGCCATAACGATTTCATAACAATAGGTTATGAAATAAGAGGAAGGAGAAAATGGCTCAGATGCTTAGGTAAGGGGACCAAAACTAGGAGACTGCAAAGACTCTTAGAGACACCTGGTTTAGGGACTTAGTTGGTGGTCCAGTGGTTGAGTCAGCCTGCAGTGCAGGGGACATGGGTTTGATCCCTGCTCCGGGATGATCCCATGAATGGTGAAGCATCTAAGCCCGAGAGCCACAGTTAATGAGCCAGCCCTCTAGAGCCCATGCTCCGCAACGGGCTTAGGCAAGTTACTTAGGTTCTGAGAATTGGATTCTTTATCTGTAAAGCAAGAGCAATTGTGTCTGTTTCACAGTCACATCTCACAGAGGTATGTGAAGTGCTAGCACCGCCAGGCATACAGTAGGCCCTCAACAGATACTGGTTTTTGCACCTCTTACTCGTGGTTGCGGTTGCTCAAGGGACCAGGTGGGAGTTTTGACTGCTATTGCCAAGGCAGGGAATGCTATTTTCCAGGTAGCCCAAGATGGAGCTCAAAATGGAATTCTCCCACACACACACAAAGGAGCTTGCTTTCATTATTGATTAAATGGCTTTTTAATAGATAGATCTGAGACCGTAATGCCTATGTCTGTTTTTCATCTTTGTGTCCTCAGCACCTGGTACTCAGTAAACAATTGTTGAGTGAATGAACCAATGTGTTGTTGTTTCTGTGAGGAAAGGCATTTTAAATAGGAGATAGCCAGCTTACAAAAGAATATCGAAGCATATGGACTTCATGAGTTTGATCTGCTTAGGCAACCTCTTTGAGGTCAGGTCCAGAGAAGACAGGACATGGTCCAGGGTGGGGACCTGACCTGCTAGTAGGTTTACCAAGCCATGACCTGCAACCCTGCTCTGTACAATTTCCTGGCTCAGACAAGACAACAAGCTGTACTGATTTATATAAATGGCTGATGAGGGGGTGGGTCTCTTCAGGAGATCTCTGATGGGCTGATGGGCTCATAAAAGTGAGTCATCACCCTTGGCCTTGGCACCTCCATCCTCCACCCCACTCTTCTAGCTGATGAGGGGCATATGAGGCTGAAGTCACCTCCGAGAAGGGGTTTGCTCTTCCGTCTTATTTGTAAACATCTCCCTGACCCTACACCACTGTCTCAGTCCCTCTCTGTGGGTTGTTTTTTTTTTTAAAATTAATTAATTTGGTTGGTTGTGCTGAGTCTTAGTTACGGCAGGCCAGAACTTTGATCTTCATTGTGGCATGTGAAATCTTCAGTTGCTGCCTGTGGGATCTTAGTTCTCTGACCAGGGATCAAACCCAGGCCTCTTGCATTGGGAGCAGGAGTCTTAGCCACTGGACCACCAGGCACATTGCCTTTTTCACTTTCTTTTCTCTCTATCGCACCCTTCTCTTTCTCTCTCTCCCACACATGCACACACATACAGACACACACATATGAATTCGGATATTGATTTTTACTATTTTAACTCCAGGTTCTGTTTTTCAAATGTGGATAGTTCCAGCTTATTCATTATTCCCTTGTCGCTGGGGCTGTCATAAAAATGAGTTTCTCGTTGCTGAGATAGTAGCCCCTTGTGTGTTTCAGGGAGATCAGCAAGGGTAAAGACCTTCCCATCGGACCCCTGGGAAATCACAGAAGCTGTTGGAGTGTGGGCTCAGCATGTGAGGTCCCCAGGGAATTATGGAATTATCCCCACTCCTCCTGGGAATTGTGGACCTGCTGAGCTGATTTGCAATCTCCTTGAATCCCAGACTTACAGGGGTGTTCAGAGTCTCTTCTCTTTGCTTCCTCCACTTAACACATTAAAGACCTACAAGAGGACAGAGTACCTAAGGAAGAGACAAAGTCTTTGGTCTTAGTTTTTTTCTTTATAATGTAAGAATCTTAGTTAGCTCCCTAGAATCCGGCTGCCCGATATCATTATCCATGAAACAGGTGGAGAGTAAGAACTGTCTTTGTCTTCATGGGTAGGAAATCAGGTCATCCTCTCCAAAGGTATAGAATACTCCCCCAGGCTGTGGAGAGCAGGTTCTGGTTTCCACCCAGAAAAGCTAGAGAGGAAAACTGTGGCTGCCTACTAGAGTATCAGGGGAAAAAGCAGAGATATTTTTAACATACGGAATATCAGTGAACAGAATGCTAAGGAACTAGAAAACTTATTCCAATAAATATGAAGCATATGCTCTTCCTAAAGCAAACCCAGCTTCTGCTATATACAAATTTCATGAAGGAAAAAAAAATGTTGGAAATTGCAGAAATATCTGGCCTGAAGTGGGCTACAACCACTTATGCAGGAGACCTGGAAGGCTGCACAGACGCCCTGGGAACAGTGACTGGGGGGTCGGGGGTTCTTGGCCATCTTGTCATGCAGGTTGGGGATTGTCCAGAGCCCTCTGGAGTCCGGGGAGCCCAGCTCAAGATGGACAGTCAGACACACAACCACAGCTGGTAATGTCAGAGCATGCGTCACCAGCAATTGGCACGTCCTCTCCAGCTCCGCTACCCAGAATCCCAAAACACAGAAAATGCCTTTCTGAGTGGCAGAGATTCCTGCCATCAAATGGCCTTTTGGATTCTCTTCAACCTGTTTTTCCTCTTGCAAGCAGGAAAGGCGATTTGTATTCATCTCATTAGTAGGGTGTTGGTAACTGGGGCTAGTATTAATAATTTCATTGCAAAACCTGACAAATATTTCACTCTCTCCGGTAGTGGGTAATTGCATCCCCAACAGCCTCTCTTTTTGTGCCGCCAGATGGAGAGGATGTGTGTATGCCATTCTCATTAATACAGTTAGTACCTTAGCATCGCGCCTGTCCTCTCCCTAGCCCCACGCTCTCCCGGCTCGGGGTGGGGAGGGGAGACCGAGCAGGAGGCCTGCTGGGGTTGGGTGGGGGGCGCCTGGGGCTCTGGGCGGAGGTGGGGAAGGCTGTGGGAGGGGCTGGCGGGAGAACCCCGAGAGAGGCGAGGCACTGCAGAGTGCTAAACCACAATAAAAACACCGCCGCTAACAACAGGGTGATGGAGGAGAAACAAATCACGATGCTGCCTAAAACTCCCACTGCAGTATCTCAACCCCAGAACAGCTCCCGCGACTCAGGGCGCCGCTGGCGCCCTTCCACCCCCTGGCGCCACCCCCGCAGCCAGACTGCTGACTCGCTGCAGCCACTCGCGCCCCCGGCTGTCCCCGCGCCCAGCACTTCGCTCCTCCCCGCTGGGAGAGGCTGGGAGCCCCGTCGGGGAAGGGGGCGCGCTCCTCAGCCGGCTGGTATCTGAAAGCCTGTTCCTCTTCCGGGGAGGAGGAGGAGCAAGGGTCGCGCTCTGGTTGCCTGGGCCTCCAAGTCTCTCTCTCCACCCCCCATCCGAAGGCTGCCAACCTGGCCAAATCCTCACGACGTTCCTGGCCCCGCCTCCTTAGCCCCAGCTGGCCCCTGACTAGCAGATGCTGGCCTGATACAGCTTCTCTCCTGGAGGGATAGGGACAAGGGCAGACGCCGGTGAGGGATGTAGCTGCTTCTGCTGCTGCTGCTGCTGCTGCTAAGTCGCTTCAGTCGTGTCCGACTCTGTGCGACCTCATAGACAGCAGCCCACCAGGCTCCTCTGTCCCTGGGATTCTCCAGGCAAGAATACTGGAGTGGGTTGCCATTTCCTTCTCCAATGCATGCATGCTAAGTCGCTTCAGTCGTGTCCGACTCTGTGCGACCCTATGGACAATAGCCCATCAGGCTCCTCTGTCCACGGGATTCTCTAGGCAAGAATACTGGAGTGGGTTGCCATTTCCTTCTCCCATGAGGGATGTAGTCCAGCCCGCATCTCAGGGTTCCTTTCTGCGGGGTGTCACAAATGAGACCCATGACGCACTGGCTGGAGTCCCCTGGCTCCTGCATTTTCCCAGTTGTTTGGGAGATGCTTGAGGGTTGCCCCTTACTTCCAACTTTGCCTACTCCAAAGGGAAGGCAAAACTAGGCAGGGTATCCTTTCTCTGGCATCTGAGTGTGGATTTGGGGACCTTGAGGGAAGAGTTCCAGAGAGAAACCACTTCGGGGCCAGCCATAGTCTATTCCTAGGAAGGAGTCTGTCCTTCAAGGGACCTAGCTTGTTATAGAATGAAAATAATTAAAAAAAATCATCCCTGGGTATAGCAGCTAAGAGTGGCCACAGTGCTGCTCCATCCAGGTTTGCCCAGGGGCACCACTTTCTTTCCCCCCATTTTGGGTCACCTACTAATATCATTTGAGGCAGATATGGCATTGGTGGCAAAGACTATTACAGTGGGGTTTGGACTTGAAGAACTTGGGTAGAAGCAAGCCTATGGTCCCTAATCCTGCTAATGTCACCAGAGGGCCCAAGGCTCTGAGCTTTGTGTGACCTCTCTAATTTAAGACTGATACTTCTTCCTGAGCCTCAGGGTTTAAAAATTTTTTTATTGAAAATAATAAAATAAATTTTTATTGGAATAAATAGTTGCTTTATAACGTTATTTTTGCTGTTCAGCAAAGTGAATCAGCCATACATATACATAAATCTCCTCCTTTTGGGATTTCCTTCCCATTTAAGTCACCAGAGTTCCCTGTGTTGTACAGTAGGTTCTCCATAGTTACCTATTTCATATAGAGTATCAACAGTGTGTCTCCTTCATGGACCATAGCCTGTTGTGGAGAAGCATCACCAACTCCATGGACATGAAATTGAGCGAACTCTGGGAGATAGTGGAGGACAGAGGAGCCTAGCATGCTGCAGTCCGTGGGGTCGAAAAGAGTTGGATATGACTTAGCAGCTGAACGACAACGATCAATAGCATGTGTATGTCAATACCAATCACCCAGTTCATCCCAGCCCTTTCCCTTCTTGGGGTCCATATGTTGGTTCTCTACATCTGTGTCTCTATTTCTGCTTTGCAAATAGGTTCATCTGTGCCTTTTTCTAGATTCCACATATATCATTAATGTACAATATTTGTTTTGAGGTTTTTAAAACAAAACTGAATGAAAATACTTGAGTATTATAGCAGTTTCCCTTGACTCGGATGGACTCATCTTTCCTTTCCAACATATGATCCCATACCTCTTCTTCCCCCAAGAAACTTTCCTTGACCTGTTCTTTTTCTGTGTTCTTTTCCTTGGCCTGTTCTTTTCCATGAAGTCATCTTCATGGAGAAGGCACTACCTGTCTTACTCACCATTTATCTGACAGCTTTATGATGAGTTTCCTGATATGTGGGTAGGAGCAACACGATCATATGAAGCATATGTTGCCTCTAAAATTCAAAGAGGCAAGCACTGTGCCTGCCAGAGTCTATCCTGACATGATCTAGACCTCTAGATCCTTAGGAATGTTGCTGATGTGACAAATCCTTGAGCTTTCTATCATGACACCAGTGTGACGGACTAGTATGATGTTCTTAGGGTACCAAGACAATCAAGATCTCCCCAGACTGTCATGACAAAGAGCAGGTGCCTTTACAGTGAAATATATTGTTGTCTCTGCCACCTGGAGTCAAATTACTTCTGATTAACTTTGGCCATTAGAATGGGGAGTGGGGGAGAATTTGTTAGGCTACTATCTACATACCAGCTTCCAAGGGCTCTGTTGCTTTGCTTCAGCAAAGATATCACATCCAGAATCAGCTGCAAATGGCATCACTGATTAAGTGTGTGATAATCTACAGCCATTCTCCAAGACCATCTGTTTTTTGAAAGAGCCAAAAAAGGAAGTTAAATGGGGATGTGGTTGGAATCACACCTCTGCCTCCTTCAAGTCTTTAATGGTGACACTAACTCTGTGATTCCTTTGGCATGGTTTCTAGCTTGTTTTTGGGTTACTAGCTCAGCAGAGGAGAATGGGTTGGGGTAAGGCAGTTCAAAGACCTTCTACTTGGCCCTCCTTTCTGTATAATAGACTGCACTCTGTAGGTCACAGAACCACTATGTTATTATGTGTGTCTGTTCCAAGTATATTTTCTGAGACTGGGAACCATGAAAATAGATCCATAGTCCAACTGAGTTTCCAAGGCAGGTTGATCTCTTATCTGACTTTCATAAGCACACTCTGACTAGTGGACCAAGGTAGGGGGGCTTCAGATTTTAGCATCTGTGTGTGCATTTTCCAGGCAAAAATACTGGAGTGGGTTGCCATTTCCTACTTCAGGGGATTGTCCCTGGATCAAACCCGTGGCTTCTGTGTCTCCAAAGAGTCCTGCCAAGCATTGGGCCTGAGCCACCTGGATTAGGTTACATTTACCACTGAGCCACCTGGATTAGGGTCAGGTTAATTTATTTTTTAATTCCTTGAAGAATGGAATACCTTCCAGGAACTCCTGAGGAAATATGGTTGCCAGGTGGTTGAGTAAGTTGCGTATAATAGATCCTCACGTTCTTTAGCATTTAGACCTCTATCTATAGCATGTCTGATATTTCAGTCTTACTGGCTATAGCTTACTGTCAAGATTGGCCAACCTAGTTGAATATTAATACATCTTCCCAAGTGCTCAAACCATGACATTACATCCTATTTTCCAGTTAAGCACCCATTTCAAAAGATTTTAGGTAATCAGGCCTTTGATTACATTCTTGTTTGTCTAGCAACCTTAGAATCTAGTTAAATGCATGTTCCCCGGAACTCTTTACAGGAGTTGATGTAAGTTAATGAAATCCTGCACTTCTTTTGGCAAACTGTCTCCTCCAGGCACATGTCTTGTACTTTACTATCTGAACTATGCTGCCATTTAACCCTCCTTGAGCATAGTGGAGGTGGATTCTGAAGAAAATCACCTTTTCTTGGCGTGGTCATTGAAAGGTTTTCATTTGGGGAGGTTTAGGAGGATTTGAGTATTCAAGGTCTCAGTTTCATCTGTGTCCGCACAAATGTCTCCATTCCATACCTTGGGATCTTCCTTCTTTCTCATCGGTGTGTGCATGCTCACTCACTTCAGTCATGTCCAACTCTTTTGTGACCCCATGGACTGTAGCCCGTGAGGCTCCTCTGTGCATGGGATTCTCTAGGCAAGAACATTGGAGTGGGTTGCCATTTCCTTCTCCAGGGGGATCTTCCTGACTTGGAGACTGAACCTGGGTCTCCTGTTTTGCAGGCAAATTCTTTACCCACTGAGCCACCAGGGAGGCCTTTCCCATCAACACCCTCTGCTTATTGTAAGGGACTTAAACCGAAGGGTTTGAGTTTTTAATTGGGTTTGCAACTCTGCCACATTAAGATCATTTTCTAGACTTGGTCCTCATCCACATCAGTCCAGAGGCTACAGGAGGAGAAGTCTTTCTTTAGAGCAAACACTGAGACTTCCTGATTTTCCACCTGGTTTTCAGTTGGGTATTAAAAGTTTTCAACAGGTCCTTTTCCCTTTTTACTCTCTTTGGAGCCATCAGAAGCAGCCAGCTGACTCTACAGTCTTTATGATAACTATTGTCACCATGGTGACTAAGTATCACAGTCACTTTATTTCTATTGCCCACCACCTGAACTTCATCCCTTGCAACACCAATGATAAATTGAGTCACTGTGATGCCACTAAATGCCACAGATTATCAGTATCCCATTTTCTCCTGGTAAAAAAGTTAGTCATATGCTTCCTAAATATGAGAGTAATAGAGACTTCTTTGGTGGTCCAGTGAGTGGCTAAGACTCTGCACTCCCAATTCTGAGGGCCCAGGTTTGATCCCTGATCAGAGAACTAGATCCCACATGCCTCAACCTTAAAAAAAAAAAATTCCCTCATGCCCCAGTGAAGATCAAAGATCCTGCCTGCCTCAACTAAGACCCAGTGCAGTCAAAGAAATAAATATTTTTTAAAAATGAGGGCTATAGAATATTAGAATCCCATTTTTAGGGACAATTTTCTTGGGTCCTTTTTTGATATCTATTCTTACCTTTGTCCAGAGCCTGGAAGGCAACATATGGCACACTCAAATAATGTAATTGAGGTGGATTTAATAAAAGGGGCTATTTATAATGACGAAGATGGGACCAGCAGACTGAATAACTGACTTCAATTCTTTATCCTTATGTTTATCCATATCCTTACATGGTATTGTTACTTGTAGAGTGTAATTCCTTGTCTCACTTCTTTGGGCTTAGAGGACATTTTGGCCAATAGCATGTGGGTGGAAGTGAGACCATGCCAGTCCCAAGCTTAGGCTTTAAGAGAAATCCTATGTTTTGTTTGCTCTTCTGAGGCTCTGCCACTGTCATGAGAGAAACATTCCTACTGTTCCAAGGAGGGTGAGAGACCTGTGGAGCAGAGTTGCTTCCAGCTCACAGACCTCCAGTGAGAAAAGTAGCTGCCCCAGCTACCAAAGCATGAAGTAAAGAAGTCCAGCTGAGCCCATCCTAAGTCACCCCAGTTCTCGGTGACCTGGAGACCTGTCAGAACAAATGGCTGCTTTAAGACGTGGACTCCAGAGTGGTGGAAATGCAGCGCTGGTATATGCAGCAGATACACTAGAATAACTAAAAAACAGTAAGAGATGGGGCAGAGCCTCAGAGATGCTGATGGAAGGCTTAAAGGATCAAGGGGAGGGAGGAGTTACCAGAACTTGGACAGTAACTGTAGGAGAAGGTGTGTGATGAGAGCTGTGGCCTTTGATAGAGGGATGGAGACAATCCACAGAAGCCAAGTGAGGGGAACAAATTTCATCCCTTTGCTCTTGTTGCGTCCTCTGACCTCCTGATGGTGTTTTTTGTTATCAAAACTGGAAGGCAAGGGATCCCACCGATGCAGACCATGAAAAAAATTCTCTGAGCACACAGAGCAGGATGAAGGTCCTGAAGGGACAATGGAAGATATCTAACACACTTTGCATGTCTGAGACCATCTTTGTTTACCCTCATACTTGTATGATAGCTTGGTGGAGTATAGAATTCTAGGCTTGAAATGATTTCCTTTAGAAGTTTGAAGAAATTTCCAATACAGTATAGCTATTGAGAAGCTTGAAAGTCTTCTGATCTCTTACCCTGTATGTGGGACCTATATGTGTCTTGAAATAAGTAGAATCTTCTTGTCCCCAAGAGTCACAAATTTTCTCCATGTGCCTTGCAGTGGATTTACTTTCAGTCATTGTTCCGGACACCCATAGGGTCCTCTGTCTGGAAACCTATGTCCTTCAGTTGTTTCTAGAATTATTTCATGGATAATTTCTCCTATTCTGTTTTCCTACTCTCTCTAAATTTCTAATTTTCTTTCTCCTATTTTCCATCTTTTTCCTTTGACTCTCCTTTCTGGGAGCATTCCTCAAGTTTTCCCTTTAATTCTATTGATTTTATTTTAATAGCATTTTAAAATTGAAATAGGTCTCATGTACACTTCAGTGGTTTTGAGTCTACTATTTTGTGCAACCATCACTGCTATTAAATCCCAGAACATTCCCAACATCCCTGAAAGAAGCTCTGTGAGTATTAGCAGTTAATCCTGATTGCCTCCTACTTTCATGCCCTGGAAAACACAGATCTATTTCCTGTCTCCTATGGATTCACCTATTCTGAACATTTCATATAAATGGAATCACACAATATGTGGACTTTTGTGTCTGGCTTCTTTCACCTGGTTCATCCATGTTCTAGCGTTTGACATTATTTCTTTCCTTTTTAGGGCAGAATAATATTCCATTGTAGAGTGGTCCCTCACTATCCGTGGGGATTTCCAGAATCAATCCAAATCCATGGCTGCTCAAGTCCTTTATATAAAATGGCATAGAACACAGTCAACCTTCCATATCTGAGGATGTGAAATCCACAAATAGAAAAGGTTGACTACATTTATTGAAAAAAAAATCCAGGTGCAAGTGAACCCCAGAAATTCAAACCTCTGTTTTTCAAAATCTCATTTACTCAGCCATCAGTTGATGAACATTTGGTTTATTTCCACTTTTTGGTTATTATGAATGATGCTGCTGTGAACATTCATGTACAAATTTTGTATAAACATATGTTTTCAGTTCTCTTGGGTATGCACCTAGAAGTGGAATTGCTGGGTCATATGGCAATTCTATGTTTAACTTTTTGAGGAACTGCCAACTTCATTGAGTTTTAAAATTCTGTAACCAAGTTTGACATTTCTGAGCTTTTCTTTTCATTTCCTGAGTGTTTATCCTTTGAAAAAAATTGATTGTAATCTTTCTCCTCTCTGAGGATATCAATGGAATTAAAAAAAAAAAAAGATTTCTTCTCCCTGAATAGCCTGTCTTGTAAAGCTAATTTAATTTTTTAAAATCTCTGCTTTCTAGGGCTCCTTGGTTGTCCAGTGGTTAAGAATCTGCCTGCCAATACAGGGGACACAGGTTCCGCCCTGGTCCGAGGAGATCCCACGTGCTGCAAGCAACTACACCCGTGGCTGCAGCTACTGAGTCCATGAGCCAGAGTGCCCTCGAGCCTGTGCTCTGCAACAAGGGAGGCCACTGCAGCGACAAGCCCTCACACCTGCTCAGCACATCTAGAGAAAGCCTGTATGCAGCAAGGAAGACCCAGCACAGCCAAAAAGCAATAAAACTAAAAAAACAAACAAAAAACCACTCTGTTTTCTGTGTTAGTAGCTTTGACCAACTGTCTATATATTTCATAATCCTTGGCCGATCAAGAGTGATTTTATTCAAGAATAAAGAACCAGAAAACTGACTGGATCACACTTGCTATCACATGGGTGATCTTGTTGACTTTGAGTTTCAAAGTGATTTGATGGGCTGTTTGTGGAGAACCCCTAATATCAGTTATTTCCATGACAGTCTTCAGAGAAGGACCTTCCAGTCTCTCATCTGGAAGGTTAGGATTCTTCTCCCTGTGCTGTGGGGGAGGAATGGGACAAAGGGTTGGATGTCTCTGGACTCACGAGTCAGTGTGCTCGTGGTCACGCCAACTCTTCTTTGGGCAAGGTGGTTCTGCCCTCAAGGGGGCCTGTATCTCCCAGTCTGGGGACTATGCTATTTTCTCTGGATTGCAAACCTCCAGATTTCTGCTAGTGTGTTGGGGCAGGTTCCCAGTGGCATGAAATGGAGAAAGGAATCTAAGGATCTGACTGCTGCTCAAGCAGCTTTTAAGCCATTTCTTTTATGTCGCCTGCCACCTCCCCCTTTAACTAATGAGTCCTGCATATTCCTGCCAATGTGGTGGTGTGAATTGTGTTGATGCTCAGCCTTCCTCGCATTAGGCTTGGGATTTGGAGCTCTCAGTTCAGCTGAATCTAGTTTCCAGCTTCTAAAATTTGTTGATTTTTGCCTCATTTCCTATTGCACTAACCATGCTAGAATGTAAAAAACAAACAAACAAAAATCCATTTGCTGTTGTTTTTGTGGGGTTACTGGAGGATACAGAATTAGAGGCACGTGTTCAGTCTTCCAGCTTCATCCGGAAGTCTGTGTCCCACTCTCGTTAATGAAAAAAAAACCACTGATATTTTGATTCCCATCTGAATTAGACACCATGTAATCACGGAACAAAACCCTCTATAGTTATCTTAATAGAATGTAACATGAAGAATTGTTAATCAGGTGTAAAGAATTGTTAACACGGTGACTGAAAAAGTTAGAGGAAACTCAGCTATTAAGGAGATAGAAATTGCAGGAAGCAGCTACTAACTGTTAGGCCTGGAGGAACAAAGAGAAGCTGGAGTTTTTAAAACATAGAAGAGACTCACAGACTTAGAGAAAAAACTTATGGTGGCCAGGGGGAAGGAGAAGGGGAAGGGATACTTAGGGAGTTTGGGATGGACATGTACACACCGCTATATTAAAAATGGCTAACCAACAAGGATCTACGGTAGAGCACAGTGAACTCTGCTCAATGTTCTGTGGCAGTCGGGATGGGAAGGGAGTTTGGGGGAGAACGGATACATGTGTGTGTATGGCTGAGTCCCTTCACTGTGCACCAGAAACTACCACAACATTGTTCGTCAGCTGTACTACAGTATAAAAGTTAAAAACAAACAGCCAAACCTAGAAACCTAGTGAAAGGGGCTCACGGAGCTGAAAGTCAGACCTCTGAGGAGGAACACATCTCGGCCGGGGCTGGCACCTCCGAGGGGGCATGCTGAGGCCGGCTGTGACTGTTGGAAAGCTGGGCTCAACTGCTTCAGGACTGGACGCTGCCCTGGGGTGAGAAGAAGCACAGCGAAACTGACAGGCAGAGGAAGCCAACAGGAAGTGGACAGAAATGAGCACGTGTCACCCTCTCCTTCAGCCTTGCAGTCTCCCTCGTGGCCTTACTGTAGGAGCCTAAAAGAGGTCCAAGGCTTCCCTGGTGGCTCAGTGGTTATAGCATCCTCCTGCCAGTGAAGGAGACATGGGTTTGATCCCTGAGCTGGGAAGATCCCCTGGAAGAGGGCATGGCAACCCACTCCAGTATTCTTGCCTTGAAAATCCCATGGAGAGGAGCCTAGTGGGCTACAGTCCATGGGGCTGCAAAAGAGTCAGACATAGCTTAGCAACTAAACAACAACAAGAGTCCAGCTTCCAAAAGACAGGTGTGAGGTGTGGTGTGCGGCGCCCAGTCCCAGCATCACAGAGCCAACCGGAAGGCAGGCTTGAAGCTGAAGGACAGCTGCTTATAGTGTATTCTTTTGGGTACTTGAATGCCTATGTATCCTGCTGAGCCTATTATGAGCTTTCATTACACCAACAAAATCCACATTGTGTCTTCATCTTCTCACAAAACCATTCTTACTCTCTCCCCAAATGAGAAGACGCCAAATCCAAACAGCAGTTGTATTGATACATGGGAGATGGTTTCACTATCTATTCTGAGCTATATTAATTGCTGATCAAATTCAGCCACAGTTCTACCCAAATACTCTGTTTCTAAACAATGTCTTTTGATCCCAGTGTTCCTCGTTTTTCTCAGTTGGTTCAGAATTTGGGGTGGGAAGAGAGGGGTATTATATACTGACCTTCTTTCCCACTAATGGGTGTGCTTATTGTCGACACATTTACCAGCTTCTGTGCCAATTTACATTCATTCCCAAGAGCAATGTAAGTGAGTTTCAACTGTTTCACAGCATCCACTCATTACTGTCAGACTTAAGTTTTGCCGATTTCTGAATGAGAAATTGTATCCCATTATTGTTTAATTTACATTTTCCTTAATGGGGAGGCTGAACATGTTTTTCCCATTTGCTTTTTGGACTCAGGTTTCTGCTCATACTTTTTGCCCAATTGTCTAATTTTTTCCTCTTAATGAATTGCAAGAATTCATAAATTTTTTTGGGTAAAATGTATATGAAACATGTATACATATGGCTGATCCATGTTGACTGTGAGGAGATACCCTACATCCAAGGGCAGAGAAGCCCCAGCAAGATGGTAGGTGCTAGAGCGGCAGCTGTGTGGTGCTGGAGTGACTTTGAGGAGATACCTCACATCCAGGGGTAAAGGAGAAGCCCCAGCAAGATGGTAGGAGGGGCGAAATCATGTTTAGAATCAAACCCCATACCCACGAGTGACACTCAAACATACCTTGTGGCCACCAGGCCCCAGAGAGTGAGACAGAACTGTGTCTGAGTGTCTCCTGAGGAGGGACGGGTCAGCAGAGGACTGTTGCAGGGGCAGGGGCTCTGGGTGCAGCAGACTTGGGCATGGCACAAGCCCTCTTGGAGGAGGTTGCCATTATCCGTGCCATAGAGCCACCGGAACTTACACAGGACTGGGAAACAGACTCTTGAAGGGTACAAACAGAACCTTGTGTGTACCAGAACCCAGGAGAAAGGAGCAGTGACCCAAGAGACTGACCCAGACTTGCTGGTGCATGACCCAGGAGGTGTGGGTCAGTGGTGGCCTACTGCAGGGTTGGGGACACTGAGTGTAGCCATGCATGCATGGGACCTTTTGTAGGAGGTTGCCATTTTCTTCATGACCTCCACCATAGTTTGGCCTCAGGTCAAATACCAGGGAGGGAACACAGCCCTGCCCTTCAACAGAAAATTGGATTAAAGATTTACTGAGCATGACCCTGCTCATCAGAACAAGACCCAGTTTCCCTCTCAGTCAGTCTCTCCCATCAGGAAGCTTCCATAATGCTCTTACCCTTCTCCATCAGAAGGCACACAGACTGAAAACCACAATCACAGAACACTAACCAGTCTGATTACATGGACCACAGCCTTGTCTAACTCAATGAAACTATGAGCCATCCCTAGCTCTAACTATCTAGGGCCACCCAAGACGGACCGGTCATGGTGGAGAGTTCTGACAAAACGTGGTCCACTGGAGAAGGGAATGGCAAGCCACTTCAGTATTCTTGACTTGAGAACCCCATGAACAGTATGAAAAGGCAAAAAAATAGGACACTGAAAGATAAACTCCCCAGGTTGGTAGGTGCCCCATATGCTACTGGAGATCAGCGGAGAAATAACTCCAGAAAGAATGAAGAGATGGAGCCAAAACCAAAATAGGAGATGGCAAGAGTAAACACTGACATTTTAGGAATCAGTGAACTACTAAAATGGACTGGAATGTGTGAATTTAACTCAGATGACCATTATATCTACTACTGTGGTCAAGAATCCCTTAGAAGAAATGAAGTAGCCATCAAAGTCAACAAAAGAGTCTAAAATGCAGTACTTGAATGCATTCTCAAAAACAACAGAATGATCTTTGTTCGTTTCCAAGGCAAACCATTCAATATCACAGTAATCCAAGTCTATGCCCCAATCAGTGATGCTGAAGAAACTGAAATTGAACAGTTCTATGAAGACCTACAAGACCTTCTGGAACTAATACCCAAAAAAGATATCCTTTTTATTATAGGGGACTGGAATGCAAAGGTAGGAAGCCAAGAAATACCTGGGGTAACAGGCAAATTTGGCCTTGGAGTACGGAGTGAAGCAGGGCAAAGGCTAATATAGAGTTTTGCCAAGAGAACACACTGGTCATAGCAAACACCCTCTTCCAACAACACAAGAGAAGACTACACATGGACATCTCCAGATGGTCAATACTGAAATCAGATTGATTATGTTCTTTGCAGCCAATGATGGAGAAGCTCCGTAGAGTCAGCAAAAACAAGACCAGAAGCTGACTATGGCCCAGATTATAAACTCCTTATTGCCAAATTCAGACTTAAATTGAAAGTAGGGAAAACCACTAGACCATTCAGGTATGCCCTAAATTAAATCCCTTATGATTATACAGTGGAAGTGACAAATAGATTCAAGGGATTAGATCTGATAGACAGAGTGCCTGAAGAACTCTGGACCGAGGTTTCTGACATTATACAAGAGGCAGTGATCAAGACCATCCCCAAGAAAAAGAAATGCCAAAAGGCAAAATGGTTGTCTGAGGAGGCCTTACAAATAGCTATGAAAACAAGAGAAGAGAAAGACAAAAGAGAAAAAGAGAGATATACCCATTTGAATGCAGAGTTCCAAAGAATAGCAAGGAGAGATAAGAAAGCCTTCCTCGGTGATCAATGCAAAGAAATAGAAGAAAACAATAGATCAGGAAACACTAGAGATCTCTTCAAGAAAGTGAGAGATATCAAGGGAATGGACGGAGGTTTGTGACACTGTACAGGAGACAGGGAGCAAGACCATCCCCAGGAAAAAGAAAAGCTAAAAAGCAAAATGGCTGTCTGAGGAGGCCTTACAAATAGCTGTGAAAAGAAGAGAAGTGAAAAGCCTGGGAGAAAAGGAAAGATATACCCATTTGAATGCAGAGTTCCAAAGAATAAAAAAGAGAGATAAGAAAGCCTTTCTCAGTGATCAGTGCAAAGAAATCGAGGAAAAAAATAAAATGGGAAAGACTAGGGATCTCTTCAAGAAAATTAGAGATACCAAGGCAACATTTCATGCAAAGATGGGCTCAATAAAGGACAGAAATGGTATGGACCTAAAAGAAGCAGAAGATATTAAGAAGAGGTGGCAAGAATACATAGAAGAACTGTACAAAAAAGATCTTCACGACACAGATAATCATGATGCTGTGATCACTCACCTAGAGCCAGACGTCCTTGAATGTGAAGTCAAGTGGGCCTTATGAAGCATCACTACAAACAAAGCTAGTGGAGGTGATGGATTTCCAGTTGAGCTATTGTAAATCCTAAAAGATGATCTTGTGAAAGTGCTTCACTCAATATGCCAGCAAATTTGGAAAACTCAGCAGTGGCCACAGGACTGGAAAAGGTCAGTTTTCATTCCAATCCCAAAGAAAGGCAATGCCAAAGAATGTTCAAACTACTGCACAATTGCACTCATCTCACACATTAGCAAAATAATGCTCAAAATTCTGCAAGCCAGGCTTCAAGAGTATGTGAACCATGAACTTCCAAATGTTCAAGCTGGATTTAGAAAAAGCAGAGGAACCAGAGATCAAACTGCCAACATCTGTTGGATCATCAAAAAAGCAAGAGAGTTCCAGAAAACCATCTACTTCTGCTTTATTGACTATGTCAAAGCCTTTGACTGTGTGGATCACAACAAACTGTGGAAAATTCTTAAAGAGATGGGAATACCAGACCACCTGACCTGCCTCCTGAGAAATCTGTATGCAGGTCAAGAAGCAACAGTTAGAACTGAACACGGAACAACAGACTGGTTCCAAACTGGGAAAGGAGTACATCAAGGCTGTATATTATCACCCTGCTTATTTAACTTATATGTAGAGTACATCATGTAAAATGCTGGGCTGGATGAAGCACAAGCTGGGATCAAGATTGCTGGGAGAAATATCAATAACCTCAGATATGCAAATGACACCACCCTTATGGCAGAAACTGAAGAAGAACTAAAGAGCCTCTTAATGAAAGTGAGAGAGGAAAGTGAAAAGACTGGCTTAAAACTCAACATTGAAAAAACTAAGATCATGGCAACTGGTCCCATCACTTCATGGCAAATAGATGAGGAAACAGTGGAAACACTGAGAGACTATTTTTCTGGGCTCCAAAATCACTGTGGATGGTGATTGCAGCCATGAAATTAAAAGATGCTTGCTACTTGGGAGGAAAATTATGACCAACCTAGACAGCATATTAAACAGCAGAGACATTACTTTGTCAACAAAGATCTGTCTAGTCAAGGCTATGATTTCTCCAGTAGTTGTATATGGCTGTGAGAGTTGGACTATAAAGAAAGCTGAGCACCAAAGAATTGATGCTTTGAAGTGTGGTGTGGGAGCAGACTCTTGGGAGTCCCTTGAACTGCAAGGAGATCCAACCAGTCCATCCTAAAGGAGATCAGTCCTGGGTGTTCATTGGAGGGACTGATATTGAAGCTGAAACTCCAATAATTTGGCTACCTGATGCGAAAAGCTAACTCATTTGAAAAGACCCTGATGCTGGGAAAGATTGAGAGTGGACGAGAAGGGGACGACAGAGAATGAGATCGTTGGATGACATCAGTGACTCAGTGGACATGGGTTTGGGTAAGCTCCAGGAGTTGGTGATGGATAGGGAGGCCTGTTGTGCTGTAGTTCATGGGTTGCAAAGAGTCAGACACAGCTGAGTGACTGAACTGACTGATATGAAAGATAGAAATTAGAGTAGAGGATCTGCTGGTTTTGTTCAGTCGCTAGGTCATGTCTAACCCTGTGCCTCTGCAGCACACCAGGCTTCCCCGTCCCTCATCATCTCCTGGAGTTTGCTCAAACTCAGGTCCATTGTGTGGGTGATGCCATCCAACCATCTCATCCTCTGTCACCCTGTTCTCTTCCTGCCCTCCTTCCCAGCATTTGTCTTTTCCAATGAGTTGGCTTTTCATATCAAGGGCCAAAGGATGGAGCTTCAGTGTCAGCATCCGTCCTTCCAGTGAATATCCAGGGTTCATTTCCTTTAGGATTGACTGGTTTGATCTCTTGCTGTCCAAGGGACTCTCATGCATCTTCTCACCCCCACAATTCAAAAGCATCAATTACTCCATGCTCAGTCTTCTTTATGGTCCAACTCTCACATCCATACATGAGTAGCAGAAAAAACATAGCTTTGTATAGAAGATAGTATTAAAAAATACTCTCATGTTTCCCTCACCCAGCTTCATTAAATTGTTGTATTGGTTTTCATTCATTGTCTTCATTTGCTTCAGATTAAAGAAAGCAGAGAAACCCAGCGGACACTCTGTATCCATGGAGGCTGCTGCAACCAATCCCCCATGGCTCCCGAAGGATGACTATATACTCTTGAGATCCCTTTGGTTCCCTTCTCTGTTCTTCCTCTTCTCTGATCCTTCCACAGTCATCTCTATCATGGATTTAGTGTTTACCATTCTCATGCACAGCTTTTATACTGAGTGGGAGTTATATTCTGGATACTAATCTTTTGTTAATTTTATGCATTTTGAATTGCAAATATCTCCTCTCGTTCTGCGCTGTTTTTTTCACTTTGCTTATGGTGTTTTTTTGATATTTGAAAGTTTTAAATTTTAATGTGATCATATTTATCAGCAGTTTCCTTTATGGTTTGTGCTTTTTGTGTCATATTTTTTAAAAATCCTTTCTCTTATCTTTCCTGTACTCTTTTTTGGTGGATGTTTTGTTTTATTTTCTTGATGAATGTCTGTGGTTCCTTGAGGAAAGACAAAATTATGATTATGTATGTCTTTCATCCTCTACAATGTTAATAATTCCAGTGACTCCCAAATGGTAGGTGGGGAAGGCCAGATTGGTGGACAGTCGCTTGTTGTCTTTCTCTGCAGACTGGGCTGTAGCTGCCGTTCTCTTTAGTCGCTATCTTAGGTTCTTTCCTCTCTTTCGTTTTTTTTTTTTTCATATCTATATTTCTCCTTCCCATCCTTTTACACAGTACTCAAAAGTTTAGAAGAACATCACTTGCAGCTGAAAACTGCTAAAAATAAAGGGGATTTACCATAAACAGTAAATGCTAGAGAGGGTGTGGAGAGAAGGGAACCCTCCTACACTGTTGAAGGGAATGTAAAGTGGTACAGCCACTATGAAGGACAGTATGGAGGCTCCTTAAAAAACAGAGCTACCATATGACCCTGCACTCCCACTCTTGAGCATGTATCTGGAGAAAAACATGGTCCCAAAGGACACATGTGCCCCAGTGTTCATTGCAGCACTGTTTACAATAGCCAAGACGTGGAAGCAACTTAAACGTCTATTGACAGAGGAATGGATAAAGAAGATATGGTACATATATACAAGGAAATATTACTCAGACATTAAAAAGAATAAAATAATGCCATTTGCAGCAACATGGTGGACCTAGAGACTGTCATATTGAGTGAAGTGAGTCAGACAGAGGAGGAGAAATATCCTATAACATCCCTTATATGCAGACTAAAAAGAAGTAATACAAATGAACTTATTTACAAAACAGAAATAGATTCAAAGAATGAATTTATGGTGGCCAGAGGGAAGGATGGGGGGAAAGGATAATCAGGGAGTTTGTGTGTTGGGATGGACACGTACACAATGCAATATTCAAAATGGATAACTAACAAGCATACCTCCTGTAGAGCACAGGGAATTCTCACTGTTACGTGAAAGCCTGGATGGAAGGGGAGTTTGAGGGAGAATGGGTACATGTAAATATGTGGCTGAGCCCCTTCGATGTCCACCTGAAACTGTCACAACACTGTTAATCAGCTATAAAGTGAAGGTCGCTAGGTTGTGTCCAGCTCTTTGTGACCCTGTGGACTTTACAGTCCATGGAATTCTGGACTGTATGCTGGAGTGGGCAGTCATTCCCTTCTCCAGGGGATCTTCCCAATCCAGGGATCAAACCCAGGTCTCCCGCATTACAGATGGATTCTTTACCAGCTGAGCCACCAAGGAAGCCCTGATCAGCTATTAGTTCAGTTCGGTTCAGTTGCTCAGTCATGTCCGATTCTTTGTGACCCCATGAACTGCAGCACGCCAGGCCTCCCTGTCTATCACCAACTGCCGGAGTTCACTCAGACTCATGTCCAGCGAGTCAGTGATGCCATCCAGCCATCTCATCCTCTGTCGTCCCCTTCTCCTCCTGCCCCCAATCCCTCCCAGCATCAGAGTCTTTTCTAATGAGTCAACTCTTCGCATGAGGTGGCCAAAGTACTGGAGTTTCAGCTTTAGCATCATTCCTTCCAAAAATATCCCAGGGTTGATCTCCTTCAGAATGGACTGGTTGGATCTCCTTGCAGTCCAAGGGACTCAATATAAAATAAAAGTTTAAAATGGAATAAAAAAGTAAAGGGGATTAATTGGCTCAAACAAGTAGAAAGTCCTTGGACTTCAGCTTTGATTCAGCAGGTCACTGATGTAACACCATGAGTAAAAGGACAGATACTGTGTCTTTCCACCTTTTTGCTCTACTTCCTACCAGGTCAGTTTTATTCTAAACTTGTTTTCCCTCTGAAGCGCATGACATTTTAAATGCCTAATTTAGGATTTCTTGAACCTGACACTAGTGACATTTGGGTTGTCTAATTTGGGGATGTGGGGGGTCTGTCTTGAGCATTGTAGGATGGTAAGAAGTGTGTGGAGAGAGGAGCCTAGTGGGCTACAGTCCATGGGGTCACAAAGAGTCAGACAGGACTGAGCGACTAACTCTAACACTAACAAGAAGCATTCTGGGCTCTACCCATTAGGTACAAACAGCAGAAATCCTCCCCACCCTGAGCTGTGACAACCAAAAGTCGCCAGACATTGTCCAATATCTCCTGGGGCGAAATCACCCCTGGTTGAGAGCTTCTCTCCTAATTGACTTCCCTGGTGGCTTAGAGGATAAAGTGTCTGCCTGCAGACCCGGGTTCAATCCCTGAGTTGGGAAGATCCTCTGGAGAAGGAAATGGCAATTAGATAGGCTTAAATTGCATCACATGTCTGGTCTCGGAATAATGAGAGTCGCCTGAAGGGATGAAGGTGCTAATTGGCTTAAGCGGATCTGGATTTATTTCTAGAGCAGGCTCAGCCTTTGGTCTGTGTTGACAACAGGTAGACACTGAAAAGAAAATCTAGGTGAGAGCAGCAAGGAGGCCGGTGGAAATGATACTGAACAGCTAAGTGGCTCCCCCGAACAATCTGATGTGGCGCCCAAAGTGACTGCTCAGCAACCTTTGCTGCTCTTTCCCACTTTAATATTCAATTGTCAATTAAAGGTAAGCCTTCACCATTAGCTCTTCCATTGTAATAGAAAGAGAGGGAAGATGGATGTGTTAGGTGGGTAGAATAGGGAAAAGGAGTCCAAAATGGCAGTGGCTAAAAGACAAGGAAGGGAAAAGCCCACAAAAATAGAACAAAAGAAGGTCCGAGGACCGGAGTCAGGACCTCAGGTAAAACAAACAACACTCCTGGCTGGCCCAATTTACACAGGACAGGCCCAGGGAGAGAGAAACATAGAAATAGAGGAGCCAGAGCCAGCTCTCTCTCTCTCTCTCCCCCACGCGCTGGGGCGCTCTTCTCATGTCTTTGGATCAACGTGCCCTTGCGCCTTGAAGATGGATTTTCCTGCTATCTTTTAAATAAAATAGAGCTGTGACACTGATTTGTCTAAGAGCTATAACATGGTCCATTTGAGACCTGAGAGCTATAACACGGTCTATCCAAGACCTGAGAGCTGCGACACGCCGAGGGGGCTTTAATGTTCGTCACTCCATATCTTTGTTGTGTTGAGACGAGGAACATACACTCACGTGACAGATGGATAGAGAAACTGGTGCATACATACAATGGAATATTATTCACCCTCAGGATTTTCAGAAGGAAATTTGCAACAGCATGGGTAAATCTGGAGGACATTCTGCTAAGTCACTTCAGTCGTGTCTGACTCTGTGTGACCCCATAGACAGCAGCCCACCAGGCTCCCCCATCCCTGGGATTCTCCAGGCAAGAACACTGGAGTGGGTTGCCATTGCCTTCTCCCATGCATAAAAGAGAAAAGTGAAAGGGAAGTCGCTCAGTCGTGTCTGACTCTTCGAGGACATTATGCAAAGGGAAATAAGGCAATCACAGAAGGAAAAATACTACATGATTCCACTGGTATGAGGTATTAATAAATAAACTTATGGAGCAGAGAATGCAATAGTCATTGCCATGGGCTGGGAGAAGGGGATAAACCAGAAGTTGTTTAATTGTTATAAAATTTCCATTAAGCTAGACGTGCAAGTTTGAGGGATCTGCTCTACACCACAGTGCCTACAGTTAGCAGTACAGTACTGTGCCTGTCAAAATTTAAGAGGGTAAATCTCATGTTAAGTGGTATTACACAAATAGATAAGAAATAATTTTTTTTTTTAAAGAGACATAAGAAAACTCTGGAAGGTGTTGGTTATGTCTGTTACTGTGGTTGTGATGATGGTGCCTCAGGTGTTTGCATATGTCCAAACTATTCAAACAGTACATGTTAAATATGTATAGGTATTTATATATCAATTGGATGTCAATAAAACTGCTTATAGCTATTTATCTGTATAAATCCATGGTTCAAGAAAGAGAGGGAGGGTTGAAAGGAGGGAGGGAGAGATATCTGGAATTACTTTTGATAAAAGGACCAATTCCATCATGAGGTAAGCCCTTCATTACCTCATCTAAACATAATTATCTCCCCAAAGCCCCCAAATAAATCACATTGCCCATTAGGGCTTCAAGATATGAATTTTGGAGGGGACACAATTCAGTACGTAGTGTTACTGTTTGGAATTTCGGTACTTAGAATTCATTTAGATAACAGATAGAAACGTATATTCTTCTGTTACAGATTAGCCTCTGATCAGCAGGTGTGCCCATCACAGAATTTTTTAACTGTTGAAGAAGTTTTATTTATTTTTAAAGTGAATCTTTATTAGCCTATAGTTGACTTACAATGTTGTGTTAGTTTCTGCTGTAGCGCAAAGTCAATCGGCCATCCGTATGCATATATCCCCTCTTTCTTGGATTTCTCTCCCATCTAGCTCAGCACAGAGCACTGAGTAGAGCTCCTCGTACTTCACAGTAGGTTCTCACTACTTATCTATTTCATACATAGCATCAATAGTGCATATGTGTCGATCCCAATCTCCCATTTCATTCCACCCCCATCACTGAATTTTGATACAGATGACATTAGAGGAAGAAAAGACTTTTGACATGTGCAGATATATTAGAGATTTTCACCTTACAGGTTAGGTGCCCTGGGAATAGTTTTTGAGACCAATGGTTTGGAGAGTTGGCGTGGAGGGCATTTATAGGAGAGTACATTCATTATGACCAACCTAGATAGCATATTCAAAAGCAGAGACATTACTTTGCCAACAAAGGTCCATCTAGTCAAGGCTATGGTTTTTCCAGTAGTCATGTATGGATGTGAGAGTTGGACTGTGAAGAAAGCTGAACGCCAAAGAATTGATGCTTTTGAAGCGTGGTGTTTGTTGGAGAAGACTCTTGAGAGTCCCTTGGACTGCAAGGAGGTCCAACCAGTCCATCCTAAAGGAGATCAGTCCTGGGTGTTCTTTGGAAGGACTGATGCTAAAGCTGAAACTCCAATACTTTGGCCACCTCATGTGAAGAGTTGACTCACTGGAAAAGACTCTGATGCTGGGAGGGATTGGGGGCAGGAGGAGAAGGGGACGACAGAGGATGAGATGGCTAGATGGCATCACGGACTCGATGGACGTGAGTTTGAGTGAACTCTGGGAGTTGGTGATGGACAGGTGCCGGGGTCCAGCCCCGGGGATCCAGGGAATTCGAAGGTGGGGATGGCGTCGGCGTCTCTGGAAATGATTTAGTTAGTTACAGATAAAGAGTAGCTGGAAGATTATTAGAGAAAAAGGGGTTATATAGCCTCAGTCAGAAAAACGAGAGCAAGGACAAAA
>SJYQ01092935.1:0-15368 GCA_006410935.1 Redunca redunca | reverse complement strand
ACTATACTAATAATTTCCAACTCCCCAAAAGAATTTGCCTTTAGTAAGTCTAAAACATCTCGTGCCTCCCAGGTTGGGAGGCTGTAAACAATCACATGTGGCCGGACAAACCTATACAGGTGGGCTAGATAACCTTCAGAGGAGTCCATAAGCTGAAACACTCTTGTCATGCCCAGGAATTTTTATTGCCTTGAAGCTGCACGTTAACTCCTTCTCCAAGAGAAATGGTTATGGGGGAGAGCCCCCGTAAAGTCAGAGTTGTAGGTGAGAGCATAAAACAGACTCTGGTTTGGGGGTAGACGCTCGGGAACAGGGGGTTTCCTGAGGCTCGATCACGCCTTTGTGTATGCCGAAGCCTCCTTCCTCATGACCTTTGCCATGGGTGGAGTTCCTCACGCTGGCTCCCAGCAGACAGGGAAGCCTGGCGTGCTGCAATTCATGGGGTTGCAGAGAGTCAGACACGACTGAGCGACTGAACTGAACTGAACATTCAGTACTGATATCTGTTAGGATGGTAGGGATGCAGGACTGGATAGGACTGTGATAAAATTGCAACACAAGCTCAGTCAATACTGTGGCTGAGAGCTGGGATGGCCCTGCAGGGTTGCCTCATTTTGAGGCAAAAGGCCAAGCCCTTGTACCACTGTGGTGACTAGTCAGTAGACACAAGCTGCCTTGAGGGAGAATGTAACCTGGACTGAAGTAGCTCGTACTTACTGCTGAAGGCTTAAGTTAGCGAAGTAATCTAAAAGTAAGCAATCTAAACTCACCATCAAGTCTGTTTACCGTATTGTTAGGTCTCCAGGCAAGCATGCTATTTTCTCAAAAGCAAGTTTTCTGATAGCTCCCCAAATTGGTTTAATGCCTGATTTATCAAACTGAGCCCTACTTTTTTAAAAAATAATTTTTATTTATATATTTTTGGCTGTGCTGGGTTTTCGTTGTTCTGCGGGCTTTTTTCTAGTTGCAGTGAGTGGGGCTACTCTTTCTTGCGGTGCATGGGCTTCTCATTGCGGTGGCTTCTTTATTGCAGCGCACAGGCTCTAGGGCACACCGGCTTCAGTAGGTGCGGCTCCCAGTCTCTAGAGCACGGGTTCAATAGCTGTGGGTCTTCATTGCTTCACGGCACGTGAGATTTTCCTGAACCTCGAATCGAATCTGTGTCTCCTACATTTGCAGGCAGATCTTTTACCACTGAACCCCCAGGGAAGCCCCGAGCCCTACTCCTTAGTAATATCATTTCAGTGGAATAAAATGCCTTAGTTCTTGTTCAGAATCCTCTGAGACAGGAGCCTTCAGGGAGAGAATGATGGCCAACGTTGACACCTTTTCCTTATATATGACCCCCTTTCTGGTAGTGTTGATACACTTCCTCTGGTGATCTCTGGGTTTTGGAGTGTTGACCATCCTTTGCCAAGGTGTGTGGTAATGAGTATGGTGGCTGTTCAGATTTTAGTTACTATGACATCACCACCTGGCAGGCATCTCTTTTTTTGCTCCACGAAACAGAGACTGGTTACTCCCAAGCACGGTTCATTCATGAAAATAATTTCACGTTGTGTAATACTGTATTTTGCATGTTAAGTCTCTTCTGAGAGCCTCATGGGCATAAATAACTGTCAATCCCGGTAGCTATATTTGTCTAAAGTACTTCAGATTTGAAATGTTTATCAACATCATAAATTGATACAAATTGGGTCATGATTATACACTCCTTAGAGACAGATGGGAAAAACAGGATTAAAAATGAAGAGTGAAAGTGCTTGTCCTATGTTTGTAAACTGCTCTTTAGAAATATCCTCTTGTCAAGAGAGCTGCATGTGGGAAATTAGTAGCTGGCTCCTGTATGGCCTCTGCTCCTTCCCATAAAATAAGATCATGGGAAAATTTCACAGGAGAAAACCCACAGTGTGAAGAAAATATAAAGAAAATATAGTACCCGCTGAAATGTTTTCAAATGTTAAGAAACTCAAACTCAAGTTGTTTTGAGGTACAGAGAGGAATGATTGGGTGGATTTTATTGAGAAATTAGGGAAGTAAGTATTTATTTTGCTTTAGAAAAATGACAAAAGTGAATGATATTACTGAGTGTGGAAAATTATTAAACATTGAAAGAAATGTTTAATTAGCAAATTTTGACATTGATGCACATTCTAAAATATTTTTTTTAATGCAGCACTTTAAAATGAAGATTATTTTAAACTCAAGTGTTCTGGGAAATTCCCTGGAGGTCTAATGGATGACTACAGGCTTCCACTACAGGAGGAATGAACTCAAATCCCTGATTTGGGAACTAAGATGCTGCATGCCATGGCAGGGCCAAAATTTTTTTTTTAATTTAAAAATTGAAGTATCTTGGACTAGAATAACTGTATGAAAAGGCAAACAAATTTTGTTATAGAAAATATAATCTGACTTAAAAAAAAAGATTGATACCTGTTTAGATGCAGAATCATAGCAACAATCAGATTCTTAATCTGGGCCTCATTTCTCACTCACAGAAACACTGATTGAGCTCTGGACACAGCACAACAGAGAACATGTCCCTCCAGATGATATTGGACTTAAATTTACTGAAAAGGACAGAATGATGATCTTGACAGAAGACTTTTTCTCTAGATACAGTGTGCATATGAAATGTTCATATGAACGTTTTATGAAAATTGCATGTTCACAGACTCTCACATGCAGCATCCCACAGAGCAACATTTTGTGTGTGTTTAAAAAAAAAAAAACAGTTTGTTTTTTCTCTCTCACATGATCTTAATCTTCTCCTAGAATCCAAAACTCTTTCTTTTGGGAGGTTCCCCTTTCTGCATCGCACAGCTCCAAGGAATACCCGTTCAGATTGCAATTTCTGTGGCAAGCGATTTAAATCCCTGCAGGTCTGTGTTTGTTAAGCTCTCATTCACTGTTTTAACTGTTTCCTTTTTTTCTCGATACTTCCCCAGCCTTTGCTTGTGACAGAAGATTTAATAGGCAGTACAAGCATAGTGAGAAGCCCTGTGGATTCAAATATTGTGAAGGGTATTGTTTGCTGCCCAGCACCCACTATTCCTTTCCCCTGATAATATTACACTATTTCCTGTAAGGGACTTCAAACTGTCTTGAAATTCAGCCAGGTGACCTCTTACTCCAGGGAAGTGTTATGAGCAAAAGCCTGGAATATTCTCCTCTGTTGGTTTTTCCTGCTTGTGCTTCTGTGACCACCATGAGAAGAACATGCCCCAGGTAGTGTTTTCAGCCTAGGCTCTGAATAGGAGACATGAAACAAAGGGACTGCAGATGACTCTTGGGCTCACAGCCTGAAGCAGACCTTCCACAGCCAACCCACAAAGCCTTAGCTTACAGCGGACCTGAACCTGCTCTTGAGCCTGAAGTCCAGCCCAGCTCGCTTCCCAGGTGGCTCTAGAGGTAAAGAATCTGCCTGCCAGTGCAGGAAATGTAAGAGACATGGTTTCCATCCCTGGGTTGGGAAGATCCCCTGGAAGAGGGCATGGCAACCCATTCCAGTATTCTTACTTGGAGAATCCCATGGACAGAGGAGCCTGGCAGGCTATAGTCCATGGGGTCATGAAGAGTTGGACATGACTGAGCATGAGAAAAAAATGTTTGAAATCATTGAATTTGGAGTGGGTTGTACAGCATTAGTGTGTCAGTGACCAA
This sequence comes from Redunca redunca, assembly GCA_006410935.1. Classification (NCBI taxonomy): domain Eukaryota; kingdom Metazoa; phylum Chordata; class Mammalia; order Artiodactyla; family Bovidae; genus Redunca; species Redunca redunca. The sequence goes on along the minus strand of SJYQ01092935.1, from coordinate 11,702 downwards.
GATAGAGGGAACTGCGATGCTTCATGGGAGAGATGACAGGAACTAGAACCAGGTGGAAACAACAGAAGTGGTTAGATGCCAGGTAATTTTAGCTATAGAATCTACAGATTTTGCTGACAGATTGTAAACGAGGACTCCTGTGCCACACCCAAGACCTGATGCAGCCATAGATAAGTAAATAACACACTTAAAAAAAAAAATAAAGCCAAGACTGGACGGGATCCACAAGTAAGTGTGATCACATGAAAAGAGGTCCAAGGACTAAGGCTGGGGGCATTTTGTATTTGGTGGTTGAGGCGTTGAAGAATTACCAGCAGAGAAGATTGAAAAGGAGCAGCCAGAGAGATAAGAAAATCAAACACATGCTAATAAAAGTTAATTCATATGCTTTGTCCTACCACCACCACCATTTCTTTCTTTTCCTCCTTCACCAAAAATACTACCATCCCCAGATGTGTCTGTGTATGCGTGTGTGTGTGTGTGTGTGTGTGTGTGTACACTGACTACATGGAAGACACAGTTTTAATCACTTCCCATGTATAGAAGAATTACTGAAAAAGTTAACTGGCATCTTATTTTGCCCTGTTATATATTCACTAGGGAAAAAGTCTTTGTCTCTTAAATCAGGCAGAACATTACCTTAGTCTGCTGGTAGATGGCAACAGCACTAATGAAAAGATAAGACTCCATTTTTTCTCCGTTTTATTCTGGGAAGGGAACTGCAGTTTTTGGCCTAAGACATGAACCCTGCAGTCTTTTTGATATTCAAGGGTGGGGAAGCCTCAAAAAAGGAAAACTAACTTTCCAAAAATAAGGCCCTGAGAGCCTGAGTGGTTCACTGAAAAATAAAAGGCATGGGCTCTTGAGTTTGTGAAACGTGTATTATCATTTACAATTTAAAGAAACTTGGGAAATTTTAGCTAAAAACAGAGCATCTATGACGTTATGATAGGTTTTGTTTTTTTTGCAAATATTATACATAAGTCTAGTTCTGTGCAGTTCTGGAGAGCAAGACAAAAGAAAAGAAAAAAAAAAAAAAAAACAACCCACAACAGATTGCCAGCTGCACAAGTGTAAGAGCAGATGTTTACTACTAAATCCCAGCCCATGAATTGTGCTCAATACATTTTTTCAATAAAAGATTGTCTGCATGCACGACAAATGAAAACCAATGAGTGAAACTTCCAAGGAGATAGGTTTTTGACTTAGTTTATCTTTCTAACAAATTTGAGTTACTCAAAAACTAAATGGACTATTCTAGAAAGGCAGTGAAATTCTCTACTACTGGGAGTGAAACAAGAGACAAAGGACTATTTCTCAGGGATGTGATAGAGAATGTTTATTCATTAGATAATGGTTAGGCCAGATACTCTAAATCCAGCTTTGTAACTCTAAATCCAAGGGCCTCTAGACACACACTTGGGAGAAGTATAAATAAGACTCATGATATCAGAGAAATCTTCAAGAGGCATGTGTTCAATGGCATGTTTATTAAACAAANAAAAAAAAAAAAAAAACAACCCACAACAGATTGCCAGCTGCACAAGTGTAAGAGCAGATGTTTACTACTAAATCCCAGCCCATGAATTGTGCTCAATACATTTTTTCAATAAAAGATTGTCTGCATGCACGACAAATGAAAACCAATGAGTGAAACTTCCAAGGAGATAGGTTTTTGACTTAGTTTATCTTTCTAACAAATTTGAGTTACTCAAAAACTAAATGGACTATTCTAGAAAGGCAGTGAAATTCTCTACTACTGGGAGTGAAACAAGAGACAAAGGACTATTTCTCAGGGATGTGATAGAGAATGTTTATTCATTAGATAATGGTTAGGCCAGATACTCTAAATCCAGCTTTGTAACTCTAAATCCAAGGGCCTCTAGACACACACTTGGGAGAAGTATAAATAAGACTCATGATATCAGAGAAATCTTCAAGAGGCATGTGTTCAATGGCATGTTTATTAAACAAATGCTCACGACAGATTTTTCACAACAGCAACAAATGTTATTTCACGATATTAAATTTCACTTATCAAGAAAAAAAGACAATCACAACAAGGTTGATGGATTTGGATTTTTTTCTTGTTTTCTGTGGGGTAAAGCCAGTCTCCTCACTTGTTTTCCTCTGTTTTCTCTTCTTCAAGATCACCCGATTTCATTTTCTTTACCTCCTCTCTGGCTAAGTGTCCCCGGAAGGCTGCCTGGATTTTGAGAGCAGCATTCTCTTCCATGTCCTTGTCTTCTTCAGGAGATTCCTTCCCGAAAAGGAGAACAAGTAAGAGACTTTTAAACATCCCCCATATTTTGATGCCATAAAAATAAATGCCTAAATTTAATCAATTTAGGGATGTAACAGTTGAGATGGGTTGCTTCCTGAAGGAATTTTACATCTCATCACATTGTCTATGTACCAAATGTTGTCCTTGTTGTTTAGTCACTAAGTTGTGTCCGACTCTTTGCAACCCCATGGACTATGGCCCTCCAGGCTCCTCTGTCCATGGGATTTCCTAGGCAAGAATACTGGAGTGGTTGCCATTTCCTTCTCCAGGGGATCTTCCCAGCTTAGGGACTGAACCCTTGTCTCCCGCACTGGCAGGCAGATTCTTTACTGCTGAGCCACCAGGGAAGCCCACAGGGGTACCAAATAGTGAATGCCAAAATAGTAGGCATTTTGTTTTGTCAATTTTTGATGCGTCTCTGTAATAAAAGATCGCTGTCAATTTCTTCCCCCCTGAAATAGCTCCTATTTAACAGCTTCTTATTTAACATTTTTTTGGGGGGGAAATAACTCAGAATCCTTGAAGCAGGGTAATAATACCAAGAAGACTAGTAAGTGTGCTGTTCAAAAGAATGGTGATTACACAAAATGGATTAAAGTATTCTTAAATTCTCAATGATTAGCTAATCAGAACCATACATTTAAAATGAAATGCCACAGAAGAATCCATTTAATGTGACAAAATCAGTTTTAACATGATTAGTTGAATTTTTACATATAGTTTCCTTCTTTAAAAAAACAGGTATAATTTACAGATAGTGAAATGCACACATCTTCAGTGTCCAGGTCAATAGACATACAGCTTTTAATATATTTTTTAAATTTTAAAAGTGATACATATACATTTAAAAACTTAAGTACAGTGGTAGTGAAGGTTTTCTTTGTCTTACACAGTTCTAAACCTAAGAGGTAACTTATTATAGGTGAAGTAAATATAACCTTATAAAATTTCTCTATATATCAAATGTAATCATATGGGTATATATTTGCCTTTTTATTTAAAGAAATGAGATCATGCTAATCACAATGTTCTGCAACTACTTTTTCCATGTGACAATGAATCTTGCCTCTTTTTTTCTGTTATTCACTATATAATTCTGCCCACTTTTTAATGGCACTATTGTATTCCATTGCATTGATGTACTTTGATTAATTTACTCATTTTCCTACTAATGGACCTTTGGGTTAATTTAAACCCCTTCTCCCCCCATGACAAACGGGCAAATCCAGCTCTTGAAATTTATTAAAATGCAAACAGATTGGTATAAAATTCTCTGAGATGATACCCTAACATGGGCAAATGAATTATGCTGAAGTCAGAAATCAATGGGACCAAAATTCAAAGTCAAAAAACCTCTGTAAGAGCATCTATTTGAGATATAAGGAAAGGATACTCCCTCCCTTATTTCCCGACCTCCCAGTGTATCTTACGCTCATGTTAAGCAGATGGAGTTGCACTGAAATGAATTATAAAGGTTATAAGGAAAACTCTCACCCCACTGGGGAGGAGGATGCCCATTTTGGATGTCAATTATTGGGTAATTAACTGGGACATTAATATATGAAAAGAAACTCAGAAGTCTGGCCTTTAACACTATAGACAGTGAGTTCTCACTAGGCTTGGTCCTCTTGGATCTGGACAATGAAGCATATAGACAGTGATATGTTTATAGTAAATGTTTAACAACTGGCTCTTCAGAAAAAACAGTCCTGATCTGTAATATTTATGATGATCTTAATACTCCCACTATAGCTGATTTCAAATATCAAAGTGATATCTGGGGTGGTATAGATATGTGCACAACTATCTCTTAAGAGCTAGCTTTAGCACACCACTGAATATAAGCATTTTGAGGGTGGATGGAGCCTAACCCACCATTTCTTGGATGTAGGCCATCAGGCAGAATTTTGCAGAGTGAAATGTATGGAAGATGAGCAGGACTCACTGAGTGAAGCCATTTAATTTGACTGTAATAAGTAATTCCCCATGAGAATAATTTCCCCATAACAAATTTCCTTTGTTACGTCTGAACCTTTGCCACTGTGTGGTGGGGGCAGCCTCGATTAGTGAAAAGGTCCCCCAGTGGAAGAGGAATCTGAAGGATCAAGGCTGAGACTGTGATTTTGGTCTGTTCTCCTTGGGGAGATTTTTCCTGTCTGTTGACAATCTTGGAAAATAAGGTTTTCTTTATAAGGGGAAGAATAATTTTCTTTATAAGAGGCAGGGCTAAAAATGATCCAGCAGTTAGTACATCACTGTTGCTAGTTATCTAGAAAGCAAAATCATTATTTTCAGTTCAGTTCAGTTCAGTTCAGTTCAGTCACTCAGTCATGTCCGACTCTTTGCAACCCTATGAACTGCAGCACCCCAGGCCTCTCGGTTCATCACCAACTTCCGGAGTCCACACAAACCCATGTCCGTTGTGTCGGTGATGCCATCCAACCGTCTCATCCTCTGTTGTCCTATTCTCCTCCTGCCCTCAATCTTTCCCAGCATTAGGGTCTTTTCAAATGAGTCAGCTCTTCTCATCAGGTGGCCAAAGTATTGGAGTTTCAGCTTCAGCATCAGTCCTGCCAATGAACACCCAGGACTGATTTCCTTTAGGATGGACTGGCTGGATCTCCTTGCAGTCCAAGGGACTCTCAAGAGTCTTCTCCAACACCACACTTCAAAAGCATCAATTCTTTGGTGCTCAGCTTTCTTCACAGTCCAACTCTCACATCCATAAGTGCCTACTGGAAAAATCATAGCCTTGACTAGACGGATCTTTGTTGACAAAGTAATGTCTCTGCTTTTTAATATGCTGTCTAGGTTGGTCATAACTTTCCTTTCAAGGTGCAAGTGTCTTTTAATTTCATGGCTGCAATCACCATCTGAAGTGATTTTGGAGCCCTAGAAAATAAAGTCAGCCACTGTTTCCACCGTCTCCCCATCTATTTGCCATGAAGTGATTGGACCGGATGCCATGATCTTAGTTTTCTGAATGCTGAGCTTTAAGCCAACTTTTTCACTCTCCTCTTTCACTTTCATCAAGAGGCTTTTTAGTTCTTCTTCACTTCCTGCCATAAGGGTGGTATCATCTGCATATCTGAGGTGATTGATATTTCTCCCAGCTTCTGCTGGGAGAAATTGATTCCAGCTTCTGCTTCATCCAGTCCAGCATTTCTCATGATGTACTCTGCATATAATTTAAATAAGCAGAGTGACAATATATAGCCTTGACATACTCCTTTTTCTATTTGGAACCAGTCTGTTGTTCCATGTCCAGTTCTAACTGTTGCTTCCTGACCTGCATACAGGTTTCTCATTATTTTAGCAATATGGATAAGAGACTGGATTCATATCTGAAGTATAATTTTAAATTGAGTGAAGTCATTTTTTTTGTAGGAACCCAACAGTACATGGAAAATATAACTTACTAAGGCTGTCTTCTCTTTCACAGATGTCTGAGAATTTTCTTTTCCAGGCTCATGTTTTTCAGGCGATTCTTGTTCCTGGAGAAAGGGGAGATGTCCAAATAGGTAATGTTTCCAAAACAATAAAGTCTTGGATCAAACTCTTTAAAGGTGATTAAATATTAAATTATTGATAAGTACTAGAAATTAAATACATATTTTTAAACAAGGAAAGCTGGTTGGATAAAAAGAGAAAACTCTCAAGGGAATAGCATAAACAAATATTAAAGACCAAGAAACTGGTTAAGAAAAGTTTGACCTTCTGCTTTTGGAATGTGTGTAATATTGTTTTATATTAAAAACAATCCATTGTCTTATACTAAAACTTCATACGATGCTGTAATGAACCTTGAACAAAGAATGAAAAAGAGATGCCAATAGTTCCTCAAATAGGAATGAAATAAATCCTATTTTGTTCCATAATGTGAAGTCAAGTTGACTTTTTAATGAAGTTTATAAGTCAAAGAAGTAAGTTTTGCTATGGGGAAGGATTTGAATAGAAAAAAAGGAAATCAGTTCTATCTTGACATGGTTATCAAAATCTTCCTCCAGAAGAGCAGCATTGTTAATTAACAACCTATGGGAAGAGCTTCTTTAATTCATAAAACATAAATTTAAGGACTTATAAACTAATCAAATAAAGCCTTTAGAATTCAGAAGAGAAGAAAAACTACTCTAAAATTGCTATATGACTTAAGATTTAAAATTTTTCAACATTATTCCTTGACTTTCAATAAAACAGGAACACAGAGAATCTAGTTAGATGGAAATAAAAAGAACACCTCTATGTCTGGCAGGCACAAATGGATGGAACTTCACTTTTGAACTCACAGAATAAGTCTCAGTGGGATTTGTCCAGAAAACCTCCCAAATCTACTCTGTAATATCATCAAAATTTGACCTTTGTTTACTAACTCTAGTACCTGCTCATGCTTCATGGCTAATGTATTATCACAGTTGTCTAAAGTAGTGCTTCTCAGACTACATCCAGATTCTGGCGTACCTACAAGTTACTTTGTGGATCTCGTTAAAATTTAACTTCTGATTTGGTAGACCTGGGGCAGAGCTTGAGATTGAATTTCCACCAAGTTCCAAGTTGGTGCCAAAGACACTGGATCACACATGGCCTTTCTCAACCAGTGTTCCTCACTGGAGTCATAGAACATAGAATGCTTTAAGTGATTATTTTCTCAATTTTCCCAAAGATGGTACATAAACATAATCATTCTAGATACAAAGGAGAGACATTGATTCCTGACATGCAATGGATGCCTTAGGCTTAGGGCTTAATTATTTCAAGGAGCCTTGGTTGAGAAAGACTGGTTCTGAGAATGCTACTGAGAAGAAGATGGGTTCAGACTCTGAATAGATTGGCTTAATAGAGAAGGCTGTATACCATCTTTAATTCTAATCAGTCTTTTGTAAGATATCAACAACAATGAATAATTGTTTTATTTTATTTTATGAAATAGCATTCATTAATTCAACCACTATTTATTGCACATCTGCTATTGATAAGCACTGTGATACTCAATAACATTTGCACAATAAGTGAAAGTAATTATTCTATCTCTTTCAAGTACATTTTTCTTGTTGATCATCTGTAAATTTAAGCTAAGTATGGTACATGATTCAGATACCTTAGAAAAGAATTTATTTCCATTAAGAATAGCACAATTAAAAAGATTTCATAAGATATTTGCAATGCCTTTCACAATATTCATGATTACGGGATCTCTGTATTGGAGACAGAGAGAAGTATTAACCAAATCCAAAAGCTTATCAGGACCATACCTTGAATGCATGGTTGTTATAGAAGCGGTCATCAACCTTAGCCCCCCGTTCTGCTGGATCAAAGCTGGTTTCTAAATAACAAAAATATAATTCCAGACTTACTTTGAAGTTCATTAAAGTAAATGCAGACTAGTAACATAAAATGCTTTTTTTTTTCTCAAATTATAGGTCCTTTACTGACCCTTGAAAATTTTATTGACATTGTACAGAGCCTAGTGCTGTGGATATAACCAGTGATGATGATGAATTAAACATCAGATGAACCCTTGAGGATATTTAGAAAGGCAGTTAAAAAACCTACTTGATGCTTTCATAGAAGTTATAATAAAATGGGAGTGGTAGAGAACAAATACCAATACTTAAATATCAGTATAGAAGTGTATTATTATATACTTATAGAAACTTATTATGTATTAGTAAACATAAGAAAAATGAATAAAAATAAATGGTGAATAGTGAGGAAATTTGGAAAAATGAAAGATGGGAGAAGTTTTTTCTTAAAAAAAAAGTAGGCATATTATGTAGTCAGGTAGACAGAAGTATTTATATTTAAATAGAATTTTTCTTTAACTTTTCATTATGAAGTATTTCAGACTTAGAAAGTAGAGAGAATAATATAACAAATTTCCAAGTACACATTACTCAGATACAATAATTACAAGCTTATGATTGATCTTATTTTATTTGTAACTTCATTCATCTTCCTGCCCTTTCTTCTGATTATTTTCAAGCCAACCCCAAGCATCTCACTATTTCATTTATAAATACTTGCATCAACATGTATCTCTGAGATATAAAGCCATAATGCCATTATCACGCCTAAAAATAATAGCAATAATTCTTTAATACCATCAGATATCCAAATTCCTCCCATTATCTAGTATTGCTTGTGCTAGGCTGCTCAGTCGTGTCCCACTCTTTGCAACCCCATTGACTGTAGCCAGGCTCCGCTGTCCAGGGAATTTTCCAGCCAAAGCTACTATAGTGGGTTGCCACTTCCTACTCTAGGGGATCTTCCCAACCCAGGGATCAAACCCGTATCTCCTGCATCTCCTGCATGGGCAGTTGTATTCTTTACTACTGAGCCACCTAGGAAGCTCCATTTTATCTAGTGTATTTTTATTTATTTTTACTGTTGACTTGTTCAAATCAGGACCCAAACACACAACCTTTTGTAATGTCTTTTAAATCCCTTTTAATGGAGACTTCTCTATCTCCCACCCCACATTTTTTCCTTGCCATTTATTTATTGAGGAAATTAAGTCATTTTTCCTTTGGAGTTTTCCACAGTTTGGATATTTCTAATTCCATTTCCATTATTATTTTTTAACAAGTTCATCTGCCTTTGAATTTCCTGTATATTTCCAGTTAGATCTACAGGTTTGATCTGATTCAGTTTTTTTTTTTTTTCCCCAAGAATACTTTATAGGTTGCATGGTATAATTCTGTTAGGAAATATATATCTGGTTGTTTCTCTTTTTCACAGTTTTATGGGCCCGTTGATGATGACTCACTTAGATAATTTCTTTAGGGATTGCAAAATGGCAGTGTTCTAATTTGATTATTACTTCTCTATTTCTGGAGTATGCAACAAAAAATACCTATTTGGTTACTCTGAAATACAGTTCTTACAGTAAAGGCAGGTTAGAGGTTTGACTATTTACCAATTTTTAGATTAATAAGTAAGTTCCTTAGGATCCTCTCAAGGAGTTTTTTGTTGCTGTTTGTTTTGCTTTCCAGTAAATAATTATGAACTAATGAACATTTAAGAAATGGAATGAATTTCAATCCCCTGCATTTATTCATCTTACTGACGTTCTAGTTGTCCAAAATCGGCCAGTATGAGCTTATTCAAGTGTTCAGATGTTCCTGAGTCCTGTGGAAACAACTCTAATAATTTTTGATAGTTTTCTTACTTTCTGGTACAACAAGGTGATGAGGCTAATCTTGCATTCTTTCTGTTCAGTTCACCGGATTGGTTAGTTCTCCAGGAAGCCCTGGTTTTTGGAAAATGGTAGTTTAGAAGCCACAGTCTAGGGACCAAGGGCTCACTGGTACTGGGCTGGTCATTGTTTTGAGGCCTTTAAAAAACTGTATACAGCTAGAAAACAATATTGTCATTTTTTAAAGAGAAAATACACCATGAAGTCACATTGACACTTTTCAATTCAAATTTAGAATTATGGGAGTTTATTAACTTCTTTCATTTTTGTATTTGTATGTACTTTTTCTTACACTAAAAATTCTATTCCTAATACCAATAGGATAGTTAATTATTTGCTATGTCCTACAATGTATAAAAACTTTGAAATAATTATACTGTAATATTATTAACAGTGATAAATGAAAACAATATATTTTTTTAAACATCACTTTGTTTTTAGGCTATATCCATCAGGAATACACAAAGTACTGTGTTATAAAGTAACATGAAATAATTCTTTTTTCTGTGGTCATATTACCCATTTAATACTAGTTAGGTTTATTTATTTCACTTTACTTCTAAATTTAGAAATTGCTGTACAATTTTAACTCTATTTTTATAACTATGTTAAACATACATGATTTAAGATACAGTCAGAGAAGTCTAGCTTCTATGCTATTCCTTCCACTCTTCCTTCTCCTGGTAGGGGTAAAAACTAATTTTTAGAAAGATTTATTCTCCATTTAAAAATATAAGTGAACAGTTATGTATTCATATCAATACCTCTGTTAGATAATTGGTACATACTAAACATATTTTCTTCTGTCTTACTTTTTTCACTTAATATGCCCTGAAGTTCACTTTATAGCATCATAGAGATCGTCATTTCATTTTTGCTGTTTTTACAGCTGCACATTTATTAGTAGTGTAGACTTACTCAAGTTTATTTTTAAAAATCCCCTATGATGAATATTTGGGTTGCTTCCTCAAGTAACAATACAATGAAAAGTGTATAAAACACAGGTCAAAGGTAAAAATAGATGTAATTTGGTAGATATTGCTAAGTCCCCTCCTTGGAGTTATCATTTTGCATCTCCTTCAGCAATGCATATGAGTGTTTATTTCCTCTCTAGTGTTGCCTACAATAAATTGGCTTTTTGTCAACTTGACGAGTGGAGTCCTGTTGGTAGGTGGTGGAACTTCATTGTAGTTTTGGTTTGGGTTTCTGTTATTCTGTTATCATGGGTTATTTTGAATACATTTTCATATGTTGAGGGTGAGTCATTTGCACTTATTTCTGTGCAAATTGTCTGCGCATATCACTTGCCCATTTTTAATATAAGGTTGTTGTTTTCTTCTTATGATTTTGACAAGCTTTTTATTCAGTACATTTATTAACCAACTATAATAGAATTTGCAAATTTTTTTTCTGTCATTAGTAGTTTTATTTTCCATGTGGTGATTTTTGTAAAAGTAAAAATCTACTCCTATGTTGCCAATTTTATCAATATTTTCTTTGCTTTTGGATTTTTAAAGTATAGTAACTTAGCTAGCAAAAATTTTTCCTTTTATGTTACAGAGAAATTCGTCCATGCTTTCTTCCAGTATTTGTATGGTTTCATTTTTTAAAATATTTAAATCTCTGATCAATTTGAAACTTTATCCTGGTATATGATGTAAGAAATAGATCCAATTTAATCTTTTAACATCTTTATCTCAAGATCATTTAATAAAAGCCCACCTTTTCCCTAGAGGTTTGATACCACTTTATGTCATATACTAAAACATTTCCTGTCACAAAAAAATCTTCAAGATTAAGATGAGTAATTACCTATGAGGAATGCTGGCAAGGGAATTCTTGCACTCTGAGAGACCAGGCTAGAGGACTCTTTTCTGTCTTTTTGGAAAGGCTAACTTCTGATTCTTGTATCACCTCGTTTATATGAGTGGAAATGGGTGTGGTACTTAGATTTTTCAACATAGTTTTACCCATTTTTTATTAGTGAGAAAGTTTGTATTCTGAGACCATCAATCTGAGTCACCAGTTACTTTAATTATCATGATCTGGCAACAAATGACTCTCATGGTTTTGTAATGGGATGTTTCTGAGGCCCAAAATCAAATAAACAAAGACTTTTTAGTCATGAGTTTGTAAAATTAATGTTATAATAAGAAAATTAATGTTCACTGCAATTCACCTCTTACTCTATAAAGGATTTCTCTTAATAGATTTTTTAGTGGCATT
>SJYQ01092934.1:2698-28053 GCA_006410935.1 Redunca redunca | reverse complement strand
CCCCTGCCCCCACAGTGGCCTGATGGTACACCCCTGCACCCACAGTGGCCTGATGATACACCCCTGCGCCCACAGTGGCCTGATGGTACACCCCTGCGCCCACAGTGGCCTGATGGTACACCCCTGCCCCCACAGTGGCCTGATGGTACACCCCTGCCCCCACAGTGGCCTGATGGTACACCCCTGCCCCCACAGTGGCCTGATGGTACACCCCTGCCCCCACAGTGGCCTGATGGTACACCCCTGCCCCCACAGTGGCCTGATGGTACACCCCTGCCCCCACAGTGGCCTGATACACCCCTGCACCCACAGTGGCCTGATGGTACACCCCTGCCCCCACAGTGGCCTGATGGTACACCCCTGCCCCCACAGTGGCCTGATACACCCCTGCACCCACAGTGGCCTTATCTCTCCCACTCCCAGGGCCCAACCCCACAAAGCCATGTGCCAGGGTGGCTTTGCAAACCCCCTTCGAGTGCTCTGACCTGAGAGGCCTATTTCACCCCAGAGTCACTCAGAGAAGCCAGCAGAGGCTGGGCGGGGTTGGTGGGGGAGGACTGGCTAGGGCAAGCAGAAAGGCTTTGGATTCAAAAAGGCCCGGGCTGTGTCCTGCACTGTCATTCCTCAACCTCACCATGAGAGAGTCATTCCTTTGAGCCTTCACTTCTCATCTATGAAATGGGAGATAGAAAAGTTCCAGGCTTATGGATTTCACCAAGTGTGAGAAGATTACGCAAGAGCACACGGGTGAATGTGCCCTGGAGATGGATGGAAGGCGGGGGTACGGCTCCCCAGGTCTGCAGAGCCACCAGTATTCCACTCTCTGCAGGCCTCCAAGCCTACCCTGCAAGGTAACTCATTTTGTTTTAGGATAGTGCCACCCACATTCCTCTCTGTGTAGCTTTGTTCTTGACCCCTGGCCTCCTTGAGCCCCCAGGTAGGAGCCTGTGTGTCTCTGCTCCCTCTTCCCAGGGGCTCCAATAGGTGAAAACACACTCTAGCTCTCATCTGCTCAACTCATTACAAGAACTGGAGAGATTTACTCCCGAGGCCTTCATTATCACTTAATTGTGTTCCCACTAAAAACTCATTAATTAGCCATTCTAAAGCTGTCAGCACATTTAAATAGACTCTTAGACCTACAGACTTTTAGAGTTGGAAGAGAACTTTGGCTAATCCAACCTGTTTAACCCCCTCATGTTAGAAATAAGGAAAGTGAGGCCCAGAGATGTTAACTGACTCAACCAAGGTCACACAGCAGGCTAGTAACAAACCTGAGGTTAGAAACCCAGGTCACTGAGTTCCAACCCAGAGACCCTCCTTCCCACTACACTTTCTGAAAAGAAAGCAATGTCACCTTTCTCCTTCTATTATCTATCTTTTCCCCAAAGGAATGATTCTAGATTAAGGTATGACCCCAATTGGAAGAAAATATAAATATGGAATTTTAAGTAGATTAAAAAAAATGATATATGTACCCGAGGCATATGGTAATCAGCTGTCACATGGGCACTGTGCCTCTTGGAGCTGAGCACAGCAATGACTGCCCCACCCCTCTGCCTGGGGAGGAACAGACATGTGCACTGGACCCAAAGAGGCTGGCCCTGTGGAGACCCGCAGCATCAGGTTAATGCAGATTTTCAGCCCCCACCTGGACATCCCAGCCCTGGATCACTGGAGCAGGGCCCAAGAATCTGCATTTTGAATATGACAGGCTACAAGAAACTCTAAAAAAGACAGACACAATCATGGAGACTGAGAGGAAAGAAGTGAGGTCAAGTAGACTGCTAATGGAAGAGCAGGGGAACAGCCCTCCAGAAGCAGCTGACGGGGCCAGCGCAGGAGCTGGGCTGAGGGCAGCGTGAAGGAAGTCCAGGCACCGGGCAGGCGCAGGCAGGGGAACCAGGTGAGCTAGCGCCCGCTCTGGAGCCAAGGTCCTCGGGCACAGTGATCATCAGGCAAGTGTCTGCCAGGACGAGAGTTTCAACCCGAGGCCCAGGCAGGAAGCGCCAATGGCTCCGCAGCACTCCACTCGCACCCGGCATTGTCCCGAGTCCTCATGGATGTTAACAAATCCAATCCTATTTAAACTCTGTAAAGTGGGGGCACCGTTGTCATCCCACACTGTGACGAGGAAACAAGCTAGGAAAAGGGTCACAGGGCCACAGCAGGGACCGGGACCTACTCTGACTCCCCCAGGCTGCCTCCTGCCTCAGGAAAAGATCAGAAGCTCTCCGTCCAGCCTGAGGTGCACAGCACTTCTCGAGGGGCGTTGCTGGCATGTCCTGAGGGAAGCAGCTTCTCTGTGCACAGCATCCCTGCCCTCTGCCACCAAAGGACAAGAGGGTTCCCAAGTCACCTTGACAACAAGACCCTGTGTGTGCAGCAGTGGGTCAGGAGCACCAGGAGTGCCACGTGGGTGGGAGTCGAGGTTGGAGTGGGAAGATGCTCCAAATCCCAGAGGCTGGCTCTGCAAGGGGCTGTGCTGGGAGGGAGCTGGCTGGACCACAGGAGGCAGTGCCTGGGAGGAGCAGGGTGGATTCTTGTATCTAAGACCCCTTCAAAGCCTAGGCTACTGGGCTTCTGCAGGGGCGGGGTGAGGTTGGGGAAGGGTGATGCTGAAGCAAAAAGAAAAGGAGTGAAAAGCCATAAACTCAGACACCCTGCAATGCTGGAGACCCCGGTTGATTCTTGGGTCAGGAAGTTCCCCCGGAGAAGGGAAAGGTTACCCACTCCAGTATTCTGGCCTGGAGAAGTCAATGGACTATATAGTCCATGGGGTCGCAAAGAGTCAGACATGACTGAGCAACTTTCACTTTCAGGTACCCGAGGCATGAAAGGGAAAGCCCAGGTGAACCCAAATGTGGGATTCGCCTCCGCTGCCTGCAGCTGCCCTCAGCATCTCCATATTCTCTTGCACAATGGTAACGACTGCCCTCAGCTCTCAGAATTTTGGAGAGTGAGTTTCTCTGCAGAGGGCTGGGTAGCAATAGGAGTATCATGGAGAAAAAAAGAAGTCTGAGAACCAAGTCACAGACTTTGGAGAAGAAACAAGAAACTATCTGCCCTCCACCCCACTACTGTTTATTTAAAACCCTGATTGCTGATGTCAGAAAACTCACCAAGGGCTGCAGCGGTCCTGGATGTACTGGGAAAGGCCTCTGCCCTCTTTTGTAGGGACTGTCCCCCCACCTCCTCATCAGACACTCCATCAGAGCGGGGTGGCGAAACTTCAGACCTTTCTCTCATAGTATTCAACATATCACTGCGGCCAACTCTTCTTGATTCCCACCTCTTTCCACAATTCCCAGGGACCAAAAAGCCAGAATGCATTTGTAATATGAGTTTGCACAAAAGAAGCTAAGTTCTCACCCACTCATTGCCTTAAGGGCCCAGGCCTGACATGCCCACAATTCAGCCTCACAGTGAGTGGCCAGGAAAGGTACTTAAGAGGCAGGAGTGAGCACAGATAATCCAGAGAGCAGAACACCAAGAGGCGATAACATTCCTCAGGTATTTACTGGGTAACACACTCCTTGGAAAAGTCTGAAATCTACTGGATAAGGTGAATGCTGGATGTTGTGCATAAAACAAGAACACTATAAGACATAATCCTTGCCCTCCAGGAAATGAGATCTATTGTACATACAGTGCTGTTTTCAAAAACAATGTCAAAATAAGTGTTCTACACAATAATTTCTATTGATGTTTGGAAGTGAAGGAGAGATCAGCTCAGTAACAGAAGGCAGAGGAGAGGGAACAAGCTGTGCATCCAAGCCAAGTGTCATTAGCGAGGCCCTGATGGGAGAAATTCAAGCGCAGGAAAGGCGTGAAAATGGGTTAGGCCCACAGGGCAATGGGGAGTGAGAAGCAAGCACGATTCGACAGCGTCATTCTTGGGGCTCAGTGCTGAGTCCAGGCAGACAGGCATCATGGATGAAGACAGAGGCAGAGCTAACCTTTTACCTGTGTTCTGTGAGGTCAGTGCTTTGTATACTGAAGTCCACATTTTTGATATGCATGTTGTTGTTGTTAATATTTCTGAGGGGCATGCATTCTCTCAGAAGCAGACCCACTTTAGGGCTCCCAAATGCCTATATGTGGATAACCATCGAGAGACAGGTCCCAGGCAAAAAACAGTCAAGTTTCACACTCCCTTTTTAGCAGCAGAACTGGCAAGACCAGGTGGACAGAGGCAAATTCCTGCTCCTCTTCCACTGGAGGGAGCAACCCAATTTGAAGCATAAGCACCAGTTATCTAGGTGAGAAGCTCAAGCTGTAAATCCTAAAGAGCTTTCACCTGATGGCAAATCACACAACTGGGGGTGGCAGCGGGAGGGAGAGGCAGCCCCATCCTGAGACCTGACCCCCAGGTTCAGGTCGTTTGGTTATTTACAATTCTTAGTGACCATCAGAGCACCTGTTTAGATGTCTTAGAAGAGCAGCTCCTTTTAAAGCACTTATTTGAAAAGAAAGTGCTTTGGCTGCCATTTCAAAATTAGATTCATTAAGAACTAATTATAAAATTAAGCTTCATGTAAACCTACTGACCTTTGGCCTTCTATCTGTAAAATGATGACCCGGCCCTACTTATTTCATGAGATAAGGGTAAGGTGGCGTGTTGTAAACCAGAAGCACTGCTAAACATGACTTGTGTTGAGAGTGTGTGGTAAGTCTTTAATAGACCAACAAATCTGAAGAGTAGAGAACAACAAGCACATATAATTGCCAACAGGAAGGAGAAAATGCTGCAGACGCACGCAGACTGCCGAGTTTTTTCAATTTAACACTTTTTGAATGTCTAGTAAGTGCAAGGCACTGTGAAAAGTACGGGAGACACAAAGGTAAATGAAAAGCAGTCACAGCCACCTGGAAACTCCCAGGAAGAAATAAGCTCCCACAAACTTCTGAGAAATCAAACCAGAGTAACAGAGTATGCATACTAAAACAGGCTTCACTCAGAACCCATCCACTATGTCATATATTTGATACTTATCCCCTGGTGCGCTTGAGTTACAAGTAACCCCAAACCCAACTCAATTCAAAGGGGCTTACACCCAAGAAAATATAATAATTTATGAAAGGAGGTGTTTGTTGTTTAGTTGCTAAGTTGTGTCCAACTCCGACTCTTTGTGACCCCATGGACCATAGCACGCCAAGTCCTCCACTATCTCCCAGAATTTGCTCAAATTCATGTCCATTCATCCATGTCCATTGGTGAGCTATCTAACCATCTCATCCTTTGTGGCCCCCTTCTCCTCCTGCCTTCAATCTTTCCTGGCATCAGGGTCTTTTCCAATGAGTCAACTCTTCACATCATGTGGCCAAAGTATTGGAGCTTCTGCTTCAATATCAGTCCTTCCAATGAGAATTCAGGACTGATTTCCTTTAGGATTGACTAGTTTGATCTCCTTGCTATCCAAGGGACTCTCAAGACTCTCCTCCAGCACCACAGTTCAAAAGCATCAATTCTTCGGAATTCAAGCTTCTTTTTTGGTCCAATTCTCACATCCGTACATGACTACTGGAAAAGCCACAGCTTTGACCATATGGACCTTGGTCGGCAAAGTGATGTCTCTGTTTTTAATACACTGTCTAGGTTTGTCATCCCTTTTCTTCCAAGGAGCAAGCGTCTGGTTCAAAAACACCATCCAGCTCACGGTTCTTTCCATCTCTCCACTCTGCTAGCCTCTGTAATTCCACATCTTTCTCTGCCATCCCCAGTAGGCTTTTTCCTAAAGAAAGATCTAGAAGTTAAAATTCGGCTGCCTATCAATCAGCTATGTGTCTTCTCATAGCAATGTGTCTTCTCAATCAGCGATGTGTCTTCTCCCACAGGAGAATGACTTCCTGTAGGGCTCTATTGCTAGTGAGGAAGAACTTTCCCAGAAATCGGCTGAGAACCTCTCTTCAAATTCCGTTTGTCAAAATTTTGCCATTTCCATTTGTGATTCAACCACTGACAATGGAAGAGAGTGTCCCCTTAAACCAATCAGGCTTGCCTCCTTGGGCTGAGGTCAATCCCAAATTTCATTGCTGCTACTCCAGTGAAATTTGGGTTAACTACAGGATGCCCAACTTGGTTATAAGGACTTTAGCTATCTATTTTCCAAGCCTCTATAATGAAAGCAAATTAAAAGTGAAATTTGCTTTAGGCAGGTACATTTTGTCTAGCAAAACAGGACATCAGTCAGCAAGAAGCACAGCTGGAAAAACTATAAAACAGGCACAAAAACTCAAAACCTCAGGGGGCCATTTGGTATAAGCAAATCGTCCCATAAGCCCCAGTGAATTATAGCCTAGTATATTAATTAAGGTTCCTAACATACCCCTGGGACATCAAGAAAAGGTTACATTTATGCTTGTGTGACTCTGTTTAAAAAGGCAGAGATGCGTGTAATACATTTTACAGAGAATCACAAACGCAGTGGTTGACAGTTTTTAAGTGTTGTTGCTTAAAGGGACACATCGTACACTAGTTAGAAAACTCTGAAATTTGGAATGACACACCCCAGCTTCTCTGAGGATCCGGGATTAAATGTGCAGATTGCAAATGTGACACATCCCATGCAGTGAGATGTCACGGCTGGTCTCCCCCCGGCTCCCAAACGCTGATGGAAATTGATTGCCCCTCATCTCCAGACTGGGTGGCGGCTTGCCAATGCCAAACGAACACTCTAATAGGTGTTTGCATCAGGATGTTGCTCATCTCAAATAAATATTTAGATTCGCAGCCCCACCTAGACCTATCAAATTAGAATCTCATGGGTGTGCCCCAAATTCTTTCCTTAAAGTTCCCCTAGGAATTCTGATCATTAGAATTCCTAGAGGAACTTTAAGGAGCTTTCCTGATAGCTCAGTTGGTAAAGAATCCGCCTGCAATGCAGGAGACCCAGGTTCAATCCCTGGATCGGGAAGTTCCCCTGGAGAAGGGATAGGCTACCCACACCAGTATTCTTGGGCTTCCCTTGTGGCTCAGCTGGTAAAGAATCCACCTGCAATGCTGGAGACCTGGGTTTGATCCCTGGGTTGGGAAGATCCCCCGGAGAAGGGAAAGGCTACCCACTCCAGTATTCTGGCCTAGAGAAGTGCATGGACTATATAGTTCTTGGGGTCGCAAAGAGTCAAACACGACTGAATGAATTTCACCTTCACCCTCTGTAAGAAAAGCCCTCCAAATGGGAGAACCAGGCCTCATGGACCTTTCAGAGGGCATGACTTGTCCTCCTTCTTGCCTTCAGGGAGAGCAGCACGCAACACCAAAAACAGTGGAAGCTCTGGGCACGCACCCCTTCCGGGGACAAGCACCATTGTGCCCCCCCACCAGGTCACATGCCACACAGCAAGAACCACAGCCAGCCTGCCCCTCAGATCCAGCTGCTCCCCACTCAATCTCTTCCTTCCCAGTACCTTCTAGCTCCCCAGATCCCAACCCAACAGCACAGAGTCTGGGGAAGGGGGCAATAACAGCTTGACAGACACAGTCCCACCCCAACCAGGAAGGACTTTCTCTGTCAACTATTAAATGACATCACTGCCAGTTTCTGGGCTTTCCCAGTGGCTCAGTGGTAAAGAATTTGCCTGCAGTGAAGGAGATGCAGGAGACACGGGAGACGGGTACGATCACTGGGTCGGGAAGATCCCTTGGAGGAGGAAATGGCAACCTACTACAGTATTCTTGCCTGGAAAATCCCATGGACAGAGGAGCCTGACAGGCTCTAGTCCATGGGTTTGCCAAGATTTGGATACGAATGAGCATGCATGTGCAACGATGACACCCATTTCTACCTCACAGGCTCTTTTTGTAATTGACTCCCCACTCCATCCTGTCTCTCTTCTGGATGTTCTTCATCTTACGTCTAGCCGCAGTCTGATCCAATGCAACTGGCTGAGCGTGGAGGAGGGGGAGGTAGAATAGAGACTCAGGACTCCGTGGTCACCAGAATTGACTCTATTCATCCTTTTCCAAACAAGGGAGAAAGCAATGTCCTGACATGGAACACTCAGCCAGCGAGATGATGAGCTGAACCACTTCCCTGGCTCCACCCAGAGCCACTGTATGCCCTCAGACATGGCCTTCAACCTCTCTGAGCCTTAGCTCCCCTTCTGGGATGGAAGAGGCTTGTCTTGGCTCAGCTTCCCCACTTCTTGTGAGGTTTTGAACATATAACAAATGTGGATGTCCTCCATTGGAACGCACTGCTCACTCATGAAGGACCACTGTCCATTAGGCTCGGAGCACCTCCAGCTGGGAAAACTGACCCATTCATCTTTGTGTCCTGTGTGTCTGGTGCTGGCAAATGTCTCCTGAGGAATGGTAGGGAGTGCTACATGCATTGAATGAGGAAGGGGAAATGGGGCTGGCTGGAAAAATGAAGAAAAGCTGGGATAGAAGAAATCCCCCTTTCCTATCACCCTCCAGTCTCCAGAAACTAACAATGCCCCTCAAATAGCAGCCTCTCCACCTCTGATTAGATAGGTCACTTTTAAACGTTACTCTGTGAAAGTAAAGTGTTTGTAGCTCAGTCATGTCAGACTCTTTGTGACCCCATGGACTATATCCTGCCAGGCTCCTCTGTCCATGGGATTTTCCAGGCAAGAATACTTGAGTGGGTAGCCATTTTCTTCTCTAGGGGATCTTCCCTCCCCAGGGATAGAATCTGTGGGTCTCTTGCATTGCCTAGCGGATTCTTTACCATCTGAGCCATCAGGGAAGCACCGAATGTTACTCTAGCTCCCAGTAGAAAAGAATGTTATTAAAGCTCTTCCATGCCAATTTAAATAAAATACTGAACATATCCAACCTTTAAATGAACTAAAAATCCCTTTTTGTTAGCCACCCTCTAAGTTGCTAGCTTGACCTGGCTGGTGCCACACGGAATGCGGAGACTGGGAATTTTGAAAGTGTGGAGTAAGGACCTTGGAAGGCAAGGCCTTCCTCTAAAACCTCGTTGCTTTGGTTTCCTGGAGGAACAGGCACTCAGGAGGATGGGAGAGCCAGGGTGGCAACTGGGTATTTATAAGTGAAGTGAGGACTTGTTCCTCCACGCTGAGCAGCTCCAGTCCTGCGAACCCACAGAACAATCATTACCTCCCACCCTACCCGTCGGCTCTGTTCCACGTACACCCCTTCCACCACCCCCGTTCTCAGACAGAAACACAGCCTCTCAGAAGATGAAAAGGGCAGCTGCCTCTCCCCACACATGAGCCCTCCCACTCGAGGCCCAGCTGTACGTTCAGTTATTCCTCCCGTTGCACGCCCAGCCTAAACTATAATAGAATAATTGGGATAAGACATAAAGGAGGACTCCCCACCCAGAAAGGCATGAGGAAGCAGAGAGCGGTAATTGTAGACATGAAAGAACTCCTCCAATGTCACCCTTGCCCTCTGAGCACGGGGGCAAGCTGGCAAGCCTGAATACACTCTGGGGCACATCCACAACACACACACACACACACAGAGGTCTTGTTCTTGCTCCTTCCTTCCTGCCCACTCAGTGTTAGGGCTGGAGCAGGGCTTTGCTCCCAGGAGCAAAGGGTAGACAGGTGCTCTCTGGATGGCCCCACATCCAGGGGCATCTGACCCTCTCCTTACTCTCCAGAGACATCTGCCTTCTCCGCCTCCAACCTCACGCCAGAGCTCCACGACATCTGCTAGGCACTTCTCAACTTAAAACCTTGCTTCTCCCCCTCATAAAAAGATACCAAGTCAAGTACAATCCAATTTCACAAACATCTAGTCTGTGCCAGGCAGTGGACTAGACTAAGAAAAGCTACAGAAAATGTACAGGCTACTGTCGAAGTATAGTTTTCAAAATGCTGTCATATAAATATAATTTAATTCAGAGTTCCAAAGAGAATTTGAAGAATAGGGGTTTATACAATCAGTAAGAAAGGAATGAAGAAATGAGTTTGTGAAGAGGAAACGATACTGGTTAATGTCCTGCAGGGCAAGAAGTAAATAATTTTGAAGTTATCTTCTCTACTAGATAGAAATCATTTGCGTCTTTACTGGTTACAGATCTCTGTTGTCAATCTATGTGTTAATCTACATGTTAACATCTAACATCATACAATCTGGCTCTTAATAATAAGTTGAAAGTCAAGCAAAAGTATATCCCCCAGGGGGCTATAACTTTTGGGGGGACCAGATAGGCTGCAGTAGGAAGTCGCCAGGATATGGAGTTGGTCTTTTTTTTTTTTTTTGTGTGTGGCCTTGTTTCCAAGCTTTGGGTCCTTTTTCTTATCACCATGATCCTTGCCCTCAAGGGGCTTCCAACACCTGGTGAGGCAAGACTGCCACACACAGAAGAGTGAAACAGTCCCAGAAGAACACACCGTTCATTTCCTTAGGCTTGACAATAGCACTGTGTTTATATACAAGGTAAATACATCTTAATCAGTTGAGATGCACACTGAAGTATCCGTAGATAAAACCTGGCACCATGTCTGGGATTTATTTTAAAATACACTGGGATAAATAAAAGTTGAGGGGGAGAATAGATGAAACAAGATGGGCAAAATACTGATGACCGTTGAAGCAAAGTAAGGGATAAATGGGAATTTGTGTATTCTCTCTGCATTGGGATATATTCAAATTTGAATTATTCAAACTGAAATAGGTAAAACAACATCCTACCACATGTTATTTAGCTTCTCACACATTATAAGATTACTCTGTTCACTGTTTTTCCTCTGCCTCCGCTGCTTAGAGTACTACTTGGGGGCAGGACTTGCCAGTTCTTTCCCTTCCTGAGGCCTAGAAGAGCATTCAGCCCCTGTAGGCACACAGTAGGTATCTGCTAAAGGGTTGTGTGTGAGGCCCTCCACTGCTTGGGGCCCAGGAGAAGGGGCCCGTGCACCAGGCAGGCTTGTCCTGGCCCTGACGGATGGGTGGGATCAGAGTGGGTGGGATCAGAATGGGAGGGCCATGCCTGAGGAAGTGCAGAGCACGAGAGCAGGGGGCAGACCGGTCAGGAGCAAGCCGAGAAGGACAGGGTGTGAGAAATGAGGGGGATCCTGGGGGTCCGAGCCCTGGGAACTGGCCACTGGACTGAGTGGCCAGCAGCCCTCAGAGAAAGCCACCGGGAAAAGTGACCGCAATCAGAGGCTAAGAGACTCAAGTGAGAACCGGGCAGGGAGGTGACATGCAGGCCAGAGGCAGAGACCACACCCTTGGAAAGCCGGCAGATGAAACGAAAAGCAGAGAGCAGCCAACCTGGTTGCGGGTTTTTGGAGAAGGGTCTGTTTTAGAGGCCAGGGGAGAGGCGTGGCCATCTGAGCCGCAGTTGAGACATAGACCCCCAGGGCAGGGGTCTCCCTGGGCCCTGGGTTCAGGAGCTGTGGGGGTGGGGGGTGCTGGGACCTCCAGCTGGAGTGGGGACTACGGCTACCCAGGACTTCAGGCGGGGGGCGGAGGATGGGGGTGAGGCAGGCACAGTCTGCGCACCCCCACAGGTGCACCTTTGATGTGGCTCAGGGCAGAGGACCCCCGAGCTCCCCAGCGCTGTCCCCTGCATTGACGTCACCCAGTTTTCAAGGAGGCTTCAGGAGATGTGGGCCCGTGGCGGGGCCACCGGTCTGCGGACAGAGCGGCTGGCAGGAAACCAAGGCACAGCACTGCAGCCCCATATGAAAGGCAGCTTTTACCCAGATGCCTCTCAACGCGCCCACGCTGTTCTCCACTCTCCGGGAGGGGCTCCTATTTCTGCTACTTTCTCTCCTGTTTCCTTACTTCCTCTAGGGGAAGAACACACAGCGGGTGTGTCTGTAAGGAGAGGGGCTGTGGGCAGAGGGAAGGGTCCATGTTATCTCTGCAGGTTCCAATTATCCAAGCATCCCCTGCAGGATGAGGGTCCTGTGGACAGGTCAGGTGTGAACACAGGGAGCCCAAAATGTGTTCCTTCAACCCTGACACATCATGCCCCACCCCACCCTGTATCTAGAGATTTACCACCTCCGTTCACATTTATATTCATTGTGTGAGAGAGAAACAGAGATGAGAGTAGCCCCATGGCTGCACCACAAAGGGCCTACCCATGTCCCCTGCTCTGTTTCCAGGCACTGAGACTCACCAGTGACCTTGAAATCCTGCAAAGGTCGGGATTCCCTGGGGTATAAAATACCCCCACTCAGGGTGTAAAATCAAGGATCCCTTTCTGAGAACATGCAGCATCCACAATGTGAAAAAGTGATCAAAGGAGGGGAAAACCAAGATGTTTTCTGATTTTAGCTTCCTCAAAACAACTGAACGAACACACAGACTTTGTGAGGCCCAGATGTCTGGCACTGGGCTGGGCAAAGGACACAGACTAACTGGGCCCTCTCTCTTCCTTGAGAGTGGAGCTCCCAGCATCACAGAGGGACTGATGTGTTGAAGGTCAAGGCAGAAGGTGCCCTGGGCTCTGTCCCTGATGTTCATGAGCATCACCTGGGCAGCCCTAAAATTCACTGATGCCTGGGTCCCACATGGACAGATGGAATCCCCCTTCGATGGTGGGCTCTGGATTTCAGGAGTTTCAAAAGTCCCCCCAGGTGATTCTAATATGCTGCCAAGGAGGAGAATCACTAAACCAGAATCACTAATCCCCAGTCTCCGGGATCTAATGCCTAATGATCTGAGTTGGAGCTGCTGCTGCTGCTGCTAAGTCACTTCAGTCGTGTCCAACTCCGTGCGACCCCATAGATGGCAGCCCACCAGGCTCCCCTGTCCCTGGGACTCTCCAGGCAATGAACACTGGAGTGGGTTGCCATTTCCTTCTCCAGAGTTGGAGCTGCTACAGTAATAACAGTAGTCAAGTGCACAATAAATGTAATATGCTTGAATCATCCTGAAACCATCCCCCACCCCTCCTCGGTTCAAGGAAAAGTCGTCTTCCATGAAGCCAGTCCGGGTGCCAAAAATGTTGGGAACCACTGCCTTAAACCACACATCCCCTTTTGAAATGGAACGATGAAGGAAAATAGGGGCCAGGGCCCTGGGGAAGTGCTACCAGTCTAACCCACCAAAGCATGGCCCTGAGGGTACTCAGGCAGTAACAGCCACCCCCTGTAGCCACCTTAGCCAGGACTACCCAGAAAGAGAAGCGAATGGCTTGGGTTCTCTTCCCTGTAACCTTGACCTCAAGGCCGGAGAGGACCAGGAGACTTTGCTGGCCTGGAGCTCTGAAGCACCCTGTCCCTCTTTCTGAAACTCCTTCCTAGTTCTATTCTTGCCTTTAAAAAAAACCACTCCATGTGCCAGAGGAATGAGAAGAGACAGCACCCTCCCCACCCATAGATGTCCAGGGAAGGGCGAGGCCACAGCTGTAGAAGGTGGGCACTTTGGGTGGGCGTCTTCAAGCCCAACCCCAAATAGGTCTGGAGAGGAGAGGCAGAGCTTACCCAGGAGGAATGAGGGAAGTGGACAAAGTGGCTAGCTCTGCCTGACATAGGACAGGGAGCCCTCAGCAAGGCCAGAATTCCAGGGCTCCTGTTTAGGGCATGGCAGCCAGTCTCCCTGGACACCCATTCTGACAGCAGGTGCCATGCAGTGTGCTGGGACAGGGCTCAGAGTTCAGAATTGGAAACAAGGGTTTGAAACTGTCTCTTAGTAGATGTGTCGCCCTGGACACGTTCTTTCTGGAGGATTTCTTCATCTCTAAAATGGGTATAACAGTACCAAATTCAGAATTTTTATTGGTGTAAGAATTAAGTGTGATAATGAGCTGCTGAACCCCTTCCTCCTACAAGCCCTGACCTGTCAGGGCCACAGGGGAACAGAGAGAGCCGGGGAGACAGAGTGTGACCTGGGGCCAGTTACTTAACCATCAGAGCCTGTTTCCCCAGCCATAACATGAGGGAACAAGTCTTGAGCTGGTCCCCTAGGGATCAGGGAACTTGTGTTTGGAGAGCAGAGCTCCAGGCACACTGAGCATCCAAGTTGTGGTCACCCCAGTCCAGCCTCCTTGTCACACATGAGCAAGCTCAGGATTGTAAGGGTCCAACGCAGCAAACAGTGGGACCTCTGGGGCTCACACTCGGTGCTGATTTACCCAGATGCCCTGTGCACACGGGAAGACAGGAGATGAAGTCTGGAGTTTTGGCCAAAAACAATGGGAATCTGAATCCAGACTGGGATAGGAGGGCGGGCCTCCACAGAGCAGCTGACTCTGCCTTAGGCCTCTGTGAAATAACCCCTCCCATACCACTAACACACACATGCACACACAGCCCGTGACAAAGTTCCATCCTGGAGGCTCAGAAAGTGCCCAGGATACAGGCTCCTGACAGACGTGCAGGGAGCGGTCACTAGAGGGCTCAGAAGGACATCGAGGCTGCTGCCCTAGAGAGGTCACAGGAGAGGGCCAGCCTGGAACCAGTACAGAGGGAAGGAGGGACACCTCAGCTATGGAAGGGTGGGATGGCTTCCCACAAAAGCATCTCCATCGCCCTGAAGGATTAAGATTCACCCAGAGAGACCCAAAGCCTGGGTCTCCAAGCAGTCACAGCACTTATGGACAACGTCCCGGCAGAAACACACTCACACCCCAAGGCTTGAAACCCTCGTTTCCAACCTCCCCTCCACCTCCAGATGTATTTCCCTGGTTCCGTCTGGCCCTCCTGATCTGTGGGAGCCTTTAGGCAGGTACCAAGGAAAAGGAGTACATCAAGGCTGTATATTGTCACCCTGCTTATTTAACTTATATGCAGAGTACATCATGAGAAACACTGGACTGGAAGAAGCACAAGCTGGAATCAAGATTGCCGGGAGAAATATCAATAACCTCAGATATGCAGATGACACCACCCTTAAGGCAGAAAGTGAAGAGGAGCTAAAAAGCCTCTTGATGAAGGTGAAAGAGGAGAGTGAAAAAGTTGGCTTAAAGCTCAACAGTCAGAAAACGAAGATCATGGCATCTGGTCCCATCATTTCATGGGAAATAGATGGGGAAACAGTAGAAATAGTGTCAGACTTTATTTTTTGGGGGCTCCAAAATTATTGCAGATGGTGACTGCAGCCATGAAATTAAAAGATGCTTACTCCTTGGAAGGAAAGTTATGACCAACCTAGATAGCATGTTGAAAAGCAGAGACATTACTTTGCCAACAAAGGTCCGTCTAGTCAAGGTTATGGTTTTTCCAGTGGTCATGTATGGATGTGAGAATTGGACTGTGAAGAGGGCTGAGCGCCGAAGAATTGATGCTTTTGAACTGTGGTGTTGGAGAAGACTCTTGAGAGTCCTTTGGACTGCAAGGAGATCCAACCAGTTCATTCTAAGGGAAATCAGCCCAGGGATTTCTTTGGAAGGAATAATGCTAAAGCTGAAACTCCAGTACTTTGGCCACCTCACGCGAAGAGTTGACTCTTTGGAAAAGACTCTGATGCTGGGAAGGATTGGGGGCAGGAGGAGAAGGGGACGACAGAGGATGAGATGGCTGGATGGCATCACTGACTCGATGGATGTGAGTCTGAGTGAACTGCGGGAGTTGGTGATGGACAGGGAGGCCTGGTGTGCTGCGATTCATGGGGTCGCAGAGAGTCGGACACGACTGAGCTACTGAACTGAAGCTCCTGAGAGAAGCCCATCATCAGTTGGAAAGAGAACTTGCTTTGGGTTTCCTGTAGCCTGGCTGCCTCACCTGTGTACAGTTGTGCAATATTAGGTAAATTTCTTAATTTCTCTGAAGACTTTTCCTCATGTGTAAATTGGAGGCTGATCTCTCCCTTACAGTCCTCTGCTGCTGCTGCTAAGTCGCTTCAGTCATGTCCGACTCCATGCAACCCCATAGATGGCAGCCCACCAGGTTCCTCTATCCCTGGGATTCTCCAGGCAAGAACACTGGAGTGGGTTGCCATTTCCTTCTCCAGTGCGTGAAAGTGAAAAGTTAAAGTGAAGTCGCTCAGTCATGTCCGACTCTTAGCGACCCCATGGACTGCAGCCCGCCAGGCTCCTCCGTCAGGGGATATTCCAGGCAAGAGTACCGGAGTGGCTCTAGCAGAACTTAAATGAGAGGCTGGCAGATAGAAGGGCCTCACCCATGGTATTTGTATTTGAGAATACAAAGCAGATCCCCCTAGAATTAATCCCTGGAAGCTGGAGGCATTTATCCACTCCTAGGGCTATCTGTGCCTTCTACTTTGAGCCCCTACATGAGGCCACAGAACCAGCAGAAGGCCTAATTCACAGCCAGGGAGGTGTTCCCAGGCAGGAAGCTAGGGCAGGACCGAGCAGGGGACAGTCACAGGCATCCTGCCCTCATTCCTATCCCGCCCAAGTCCCAGACCTGGGCAGAAACTCCCTGGTCCTGCCCTCTCAAGAAGAGGAGTTTCTGAAATGGAAACCACTTCAGACGTTGAGCCCAGTAGGACGATCTCAGAGTAGTCCTCTCTCCCAGCAGGACCGGGCTGTGCAATGTAAGCAAAGCCACGGTTTACTGAGGAGGGTCAGCCATCTTGCCAAGAGGAGCTCATCACTGCCACTCACCCTGCATCCAAGACGTGGTTCTTAGAGGTCCGGCGTGCAGCAGACCTACCCCCACCCACTTCCTCCTGCCTCCACCCTAGCCTGGAAGATCTCATGCCAGAGTTGCCTTCCATCAGCTGTTTTAGCTTCTCCTGCAGTTCACACTTTCCCTGTATCTAATGTAAATCCTTCCTCTACAGATTGATGGTGGGAGTAAATCCTTCCTTCTACAGACTGATTGATGTGAGTTAAGACCTCATGGAAGGTGCCCTGAGAAGTGTCCTTAGAGAAGGTTAGAGCCCTGAGCCCCACCCAACCCCCCAATTATGAAGAGGAGAAGCTGTGAGGATCCTGCAGGATAGAGCTGGGGATGGGGTCGCCATGATAGATGAAGGGAATGCAGGAACAGAAAAGCATGTGGTCCAACAGAGGAGAGTGCAAGCCAGGAGACAGCAGCCTGCCTGGGCTGGAAACCTGGGCATTGGCTTGCTGCTACTGCTACTGCTAAGTCACTTCAGTCGTGTCCAACCCTGTGTGACCCCATAAATGGCAGCCCACCAGGCTCCCCTGTCCCTGGGATTCTCAAGGCAAGAACACTGGAGTGGGTTGCCATTCCCTTCTCTAGGGGGTCTTCCCAACCAGGGATCAAAGCCAGGTCTCCTGTACTGCAGGCCGATTCTTCATTGTCTGAGGCACCAGGGAAGCCCCAAATAGGGGTAGTAAAGTCAGACCTACTCCTAGGGCTTTCTTGAGCTAAGATACATACCAGAGTGTTTTAAGTGACCTGGCACATAAGCTCTCTGGAAACTCTAGGTAATCCTCACAACCCTCCATCCTCTTCTGCAAATTGCTCAGTCCTGGGGCTTCTTCCTCCCCCATCTGCTCAGGCTCACTCACTCTTCTCCATTCTAACAGCCTAATTGCATCATGGCCCCCGTTCCCATGTGCAGGGCCCAGGCTCTGACCCCAACTTCTCCCCACCCTCTGTATCAGACTCTGGCTGGCAAGTCCCCTCTGTACAAGGACTGGTTTGTTGGGTACCCCCAGGCCCCAGGCACTTTTCCAGGTGACCTACTTTACTGAAAGGGACACATTGGATTTGGCCCCCATGACTGCACGGCTTCCCAGGTGGTGCTAGCAGTAGAGAGCCCACCTGCCAATGCAGGAGATGTAAGAGACACATGTTCGCTCCCTGGGTCAGAAAGATCCCCTGGAGAAGTATTCTTATCTGGAGAATCCCATGGACAGAGGGTCCTGGCAGTCTGCAATCCACAGGGCTGCAAAGAGTCGGGGAAGACCGGAGTGACTTAGCACGTAAACACACCACAACCACACTCTGAAGTAGGTTTGATAACCGTTTTACAGATGAGGAAATTGGGCCTCAGAGAGGAGAAATACTTTGCCCAGTCACCCTACGAGGGAGTGGGGGAGCTGGCACCTCGCAGCCCTCCTATGCCCCAGCCCCTTGGTCACACACCTCACCTTTGCTCAAGCACCTCCCCTCACAGGGTCACAGAGCATCAGAAAGGAGAGGAGAGACTTTAGGAAGGAGAGAAATGTGGGGAAGAGGAACTGGGAGGGGGGGAATGCTACACGGGAACTAAGGTGGCGTCCAGATTGGGGGGCTCCTCCGGCGGGCCCTGCGCTTCTGTCTTCGGCTCCTGTCTCCTCCATCAGGGAGTGGGATTCCGGGAAAGGCGCCGCGGGCACAGGAGGCCCAAGCCAGAGGCTGGTGAAAAAACGTTCCAGCTGCTCCAAGAGCGTTCAGGCTACTGGGCCCAGCCACACATCCCAAGGAACATGCAAATGAAGCCCAGAGCAGCTGTCGATCTTGTGGGAATTCTGACAGGAGTCTGGCAGGCATGAGAGAGGCTCACTTCCAGAAAGGGGTCTGAGCTGGCTTTTGCAAAACCATAGAGAGGGAAAGTCGAGGTGCCGCCTGAGACAATTCCTGAAGAGACAATACAGGCAGGGTGGTGGGCACTTGGAGAAAGCAGCTGAGACTGCAGGCAGACAGCACGTGTTCAGTAAGGAAGTCCTGTCAGGCAGAGCTCAGCTCCTCCACTGACAGGGCCACCAGGCTGGTAAGTGAGGGAAACAAGGTTTACCCCTGTAGCTGATCTTGAAAACACGTGACATGCTCTTGGTGAAACTGTTGCAAGCAAGCAAAAGGTGGCGGAATTAGTGGGACGTGTAGCCAGTTGCACAATCATAGGTACTGAAGGGTACTCACCACATGGTTCAAGGCCACTTGGAGGGAGGGGTCCAGGTGAGTGCTGGAGGGCTTTGACCTGTCTCACCCCAATCCACATAATTCCTGGGATCAATATACAGGAAGCTTTTGAAGCTGAGAGCAACGCCAGATATACTCAGTGTCAGACTCTAAAATATGCTAATCAGCTAGAAAGGTGGGCTGAACTTAGACAATAGAAGTTAGGAGAAAATGTAGAGTCCCAAACCTAAGACTGAAAAAGCCACAGCACTGCCCTGGGCTGACCTAGGCCTAGAACACCCCCTCCCAAGAAACCTCATGTGTTCAAACTTTAACCCCCCAGTACCTCATATGATCTTATTTGAAAATAAGGACTGTTGCATATGTAATTAAGATGAGGTCATACTGGAGCAGAGTGGGCTTCTAAATCGGTATGACTGGTCAGCTTAGAAAAGGGGGGAAATTTTAAGACAGGCACACAGGGAGAAGGTTATATGAAGATGAGCATAGAGATTAGAAACACGCTTCTAAAAACCAAAGAATACCAAAGACTCCCAGGAAACCAGAAGCTAGGAGAGAGGCGCGAACAGAGTCTGCCCTCAGAAGGGGTCAACACTGCCGTCGCCTAGATCTCAGACTTCCAGCCTCTACGACTAGGGAACAATTCACTTCCGTTGCTTAAGCCACCCAGTTTTGGTACTGCTATGGCAGCCCCAACCAATGAATGTAAGCAGAAAGACAAAAATGTGGAGATGGGGCTGAGTTGCAGATTATGGAAAAGAAACCTGGAGGTATTGACTGGTTGTAAGTTTAACAAATGTCAGCAGGGCTATGCAACTTCTAAAAACATCCAGGGCAGACTTGACACCACATTAATGGATGGGGTAGGCTGGCCGGGCCTCACCCACAGGACCAGACTTGGTTCCAGTGACCTCAGTTTATGGCAAGTCAGAGGAAGTTCTGAGTCCTGTGCCCAGAGCTGAAGAAACAAGTCAGAGGAGGTCTAATGGGAATGGGGGAGAGGTAGAAGGGAAGTAGTCTCCAAGGCTGGGAAGGCTGTGCCACTGGTGTGACTGGTTTTGGCTGGAACATCCACATGGGGAAGAGATGGAGCCCGTGGGGAGAGACAAGACTTTCAGAGAAACAAAGGAACTTTCTATCAGACTTGTTGGCCAAAAATCAAGTAGGCCATCCTGTGGGGAGATGAGCTCTGCCTCTGACGAACTGAAAACTCCACCAGTCACTTCACTGGAAAGGGACTGGGAGAGATGACCCCAGAAACCTCCAGCTCCAAGAAGGGCCCACACATGTTCGCTGCCTGGCTGACACCAGCAACTCAGGCTTCTTACCTACCTAAAGTCAGGGACTACTGTGAGATGTTTGGGCCCTAAGACCTTTCATTGGTGGTTTTAGCAGATAATGGTGCATGCCGAGGGCAGAGTCTAGATTCATAGACCTTAGAAGGTCAGGGTTGGCAAGACCCAGGTCCACTGGAAGGAGGCACCCACACGTGCTCACAAGGATAGGGGTCTTGGATAGGAGTGGGAAGGAAAGTGGCCTTGGCTCTCCATTGTCCAGGAGGGAGGGAACTGGTGGTCCAAGAGTGAACTGATGCCTCATTGAGGGAGAGCCATGCTGGTGGGCGCTGTGAGGGGATACAGAGGAGCCCACATGCAGGCTTCTCTTTGAGGGGCTCGAGGTGAGCACCAGGAAGACAGGCTTCTATAGAAAAGGCAACTCTGATGCTGATAAGACTCTTCCAAGGATGACCTGGCACTAATGACAAGGTCAAGATCTACATGAACTTTGCCACATCCTTTCATTCTTTAAACATTTTTAAACTTTTTGTTGCTGTTCAGTTGCTCAGTCGTGTCCAACTCTTTGCGACCCCATGAACTATAGCATGCTGGGCTTCCCTGTCCCCACCATCTCCCAGAGTTTGCTCAAACTCACGTCCATTGAATCAGTGATACCATTCAACCATTTCCTCCTCTGTCGTCCCCTTCTCCTCCTGCCCTCAAACTTTCCCAGCATCAGGGTCCTCCCTCATTCTACAGCACAAAAAGGAGGCTCAGGGAGGGAAACCTTCAGCGCAAAACCAGTCAAGCTGGGTTTGAACCATACATAGTCTGTCTCATCCCCACACCATGCTCCTTCCAAGGTTCTACACTTGCTTCCCCAGCTGAGGACTGTGGGTTAGTGCCACAAACATCCAGCAACAGAAAGAACAGCCCAGAGTGGTTGAAAGCAGTGTCCCAAACTCCAGCACAAATCACAGTGACCTGTGCTAAAGCACAGGCTGCCGTGCCCTGCCAGGGAATTGTCGGATTAGTAGGTCAGCTCCAGAACTGTTGCACTCCTAACAGCTTTCAGGTGAAGCTGATGTTGCTGGCCAGGGACTTCGCTTTGAGAACCACTGCTCTGCAGTATTCAAGAAAGGAGGCGGGTATGCTCCAGCCTCAAAGCCACAGAGAGATAGAGGTACACTGCCAGTTCAATCATGAGTCTCTGAGCCAAGAGTTCCCCAACAGCGTCCCGGGCAGCCGGACTGCCAGCTGGTGCCGATTCACTGGAACCCATCTGGTTGGGAAGATGCAGACTGTGAAGAATCCAGCTTCCTGCACTTTCCACTCTGGAGCCTTCTGGTTCTTCCAGGCAGATTAACTGCGTTCTGTTCTACAGGAAGTCCTGTTTCTTCTGCATTCAGCCACCATGACACCTAGGATTTTCTCCCTCCCTTCACTGAGACTTTCATGGCCGGGTTTCCCAACCCCTCCTGACACAGAACGCCCTCCAATTGATCATGCTTGAGTTGGTCAGGGTCCTCAGGAAGAAACCAATTTGGACCTTGCCTGTCTCTTAGTGCCATTCAAGATAGTATTGTTTTGAGCCAACCCCATCACCCTGTCGGCTCCTATGAAGCCTGTGTCCAATTAAACCCCTCAGATGTTTTTCTCAGGCTGTGCAGCCAAATCAAGTCTCCCCCCACCCTCACCCCCATCATGAACTTGAGTAATTAATTTCTGCAATCTAAATGCAACTTTCCATCTGCCCCTGTTAAATTTTCTCCTGTTGGTTTAAACCCAGCATTCCAGGCTGTTGAGATCATTTTGAATATTTATTCTGTCTTTTATAGGAGCTGCCCATCACAGCCTTGTCATCAACAAATCTGAAAAGCTCGCTTACTCCAGTTTCACCCGAATCATGGATAAAAATGTGAAGCTTCATTGTTTAAAGCCTCACCTGCCACAGATCATCATCCCTTTTGGAATCCCTAATCATACGATCATACTTCCCCATTTCAAATTTCTTACAGACTAGGGAGGGTCTGTGGGCATGGCATCTCTTTTCTTGGCCATCATTAATGCCAGGCTGATGTGGCGTCTGTCGTCTACACATTGTCACGTCACCAGCTAGTTCTTGGTCATGGTCAGAATCAAATCAGGACAGTTTTGGCTGCTATTTTTCTACCTTCTGGGCAATGACAGTGTTATTGTCATTGAGGTAAGAATGCAAAAATGTACCCAATCCTCCACTTTAAGCAGTATTTGACATCCAACAGAAGTCAGGCTTCTCTCCTGCCATCATTACTATATCATGCCTGCCTCCTTGACAGCTTTATAAGCCATACTGTGAAATAGCATCCAGATTCTTCCTACTGGGTGGGGAAGCTATAATAGGGATATGTTATAACTTGGACCTGCTCAGCTGTAAGACATGCTAGGATCTTGGCAACCGGTTGGCGAGGACACAAGAAATGTTTTCTGAAGTGGGTACCTGGAGAGAGGGGTGAGGATAGAATCAAGGAAGTCAAAAAGAAAAGGGAGACGTGACGAATAGCATCCCCACTCTTCTGCAATTTGTATGTGAGCACTGCCCTTCTTATTCTGGAGAAAGTCACAGTGTGTATACACAAGATGCTGATGGAGCATTTGTGAACAACTTGTGGTCACCATAAGTCAAGAATGAAAAACAGTGTATGTAGTGGTTAAGAGCGGAGAAGGCAATGGCACCCCACTCTTGCCTGAAAAATCCCATGGACGGAGGAGCCTGGTGGGCTACAGTCCATGGGGTCGCTAAGAGTCGGACACAACTGAGCGACTTCACTTTCACTTTTCACTCTCATGCATTGGAGAAGGAAATGGCAACCCACTCCAGTGTTCTTGCCTTGAGAATCCCAGGGACAGGGGAGCCTGGTGGCCTGCCGTCTATGGGGTCACACAGAGTCGGACACGACTGAAGTGACTTAGCAGCAGGAGTAGTGGTTAAGAGCATAGGCTCTGAAATCAGACAGTCTAGGTTTAAATCCTAGTTCTACTACTTACTAGTTGTGTGACCTTGGGCAAACTGTTTTCTCTCTCAAAGTTTTTGTTTCTTCAGTGGGAAGTGGAGGCAGAAATAATATGTGCATGAAAGGCACATGAGGATTAATACAGATAAAGCGTATATAAAGTTTAGCAGACTGGTACATAATAAATGGTCATCTTGAAATAATCTGCCCTCCCCCCGGTCCATGGAAAAATTGTCTTCCACAAAACTAATCTCTGGTGTCAAAATGGTTGGGGAGCATGAGGTTAGAGGCAGGAGAGTCTTGAAGCTCACCTGAACAAGTGAGGCAGCAGTCTATGGAACTGACCTGGAGGTGGAGCCAGGCGCAAGGCTGGGTCAAGAGTTCTGGCCTTCAGCTCACATCAGAGCAGCCACTCTGATGCCTCAGAAAGGTTCATTGTTTGTTTCTCTAGCTCTGAATATGAAAAAGTTTTATTGCTCTAGGAAGTCAGTCAAAAGTTGTCTAAATGGGCCATGCTAAAAAGAAGCATAAATATTCTACTTCTAGAAATCTGCTCTGAGGAAATAATCATCAATAGGCACAAAGATTTATAGACAAGGATGTTCACTGCAGCATTATTTATAACAGTAAAAAATGGTTTACAACCTAGATGTCTAACCCACACGGGATTTGTTAAATAAATTATGGCACATCCATAAAATAGAATACCCAGCAGCCATTAAAAAGCCCATTTGAGAAGAATACTTAAGACAGGGAAATCATCACAATATGTGATTAAATGAAAAGGGCTTGCTACAAAGCAACACAGACAGTACAATCACAATTTTGTTACACACATATCTGGAAGGAAATGCCCCAAGATGATGAATGAATATGCATTACTTTTATAAAAGCTTTTTAAGAAAAAAAATCACAAAGAAGTTATACTAGAAGGGAGCTCCCACAATCAGCTTATAATAGAAAGTCATTACATTCAGAACAGGAACACAAACAGTAGCTATGATCCAAATGCCAGGAGCTTTAGCTGGTACCTGACTGCTGTGAAGTACTGAGGGCAAAGAGAATTGGCATGCCTTTGGCGTGAGGCCAGAGAACCTAGGAAAGATTTAGGTCAGTGGCTCTCAACCATGGTTGCCTGTTAGGAGCTTAAAAAAAAAAATCAATGCCCAGCCTCCAACCTTGAGGATTCTGACTTAATTAGGGAGCTGGTCAAGTATATATTTTCCAAAGCATTCCCAGGTGATTCTAACAGGAATTAGTGTTGAGTGGGACCAAGCTACTGTATACAAAGGTCATTTGAGCCTTGCCCTCCAGACTGAGGCCAGCATGTGAAGACTCACTCTGGAAGCTAGAGATATGCTAGAAGGGAGCAGATGGCCCCAAGGCACTTGATCTCTGCAGGAAAATGACCCTTGGCCTTGGGGGACATTCACAGAAGTGTTCCTTTGAGCTGGCCTGCTTGGGATCTTTTACCACAAGGACACTGCCCTTTGTTCAGACTCTTGACGGGGCCCAGGTTTCTAGCTGACTCCATAAACTCAAGTGGCTCTACAAAAGGAAGAGAGAAGAAAACTAGATCCTGGGAAATCTATAGGAATTTGACTCTGCAAAAGTTGGAGCTAGTGGCATTTTCCTCTTCTCTTCTGCTTTTGGGCAGAAATACACCCTGGCCAAGAGAGCAATGTGTGAACCTTAAATGCAGTCTGCTTTGGGTGGATGAGCCTCTTTGGGGGTGGGGCTCCTAGTTTCCCCCAGGCACCTTGAGGGAAGAGGAGCAGAGGGAAGAGACTACTAGAAACAAAAGTTTGTATTAAATGATAAGATCTCCCCAGCTTCTCCGTGCAGGTATGGAGTTACTCAAGGCACCAAAAGAAGAGAAAGAAGAGTCCTGGGTCAGGTGCTTTGCACACTGAATCCACCCATCCCTGAATAATTAAGAGCCAACTGCTGCTCTTTTGTACTCCTGTACTCTTTTAGAGCTCCTGGGTAGGGGGCTTCAGGACAATGACTAGGGCAGTGTGGAGGGTGTTTTGGCTCAGGTGGACCAGTGGGGATGGATCTTAATTGCTACCCCACTAACCATTTCCCTGAAGTTGCCTCCCTAGGGGCAGCCTCATGTCAATTCTGGCAAAGAAACAGAGCCAAGGGTAAACTCATACTGGATGACCAAATTGTTAACATAGCTTTGCAATGCATTGCATCTATGTTTCTATGTGAATGTATGAGTATATTACATATACACATATACCTACTATATAGATTTGCCTTCCAAATGATGTCTGGCTAAAAAGGACAGTGCACTTTCTGAAGATCCAGGCAGTCAGGTGGATTACCTGGATGTAACTAAAAACTAGCCTGAGACTAAACATTCCCCACAAATAGCCCCCCCCCCCCACACACACACAAA
>SJYQ01092932.1:96894-126139 GCA_006410935.1 Redunca redunca | reverse complement strand
GGGGGGGGGGGGGTGCTGTCCTGTGCTTTGTAAGATGTTCAGTGGCATCCCTGGCCTCTGTCTCCCAGATGCCAGCAGCACCCCATTTCTCCAAGTTGTAACAACCAAAAATACCTGCAGAGAAACAGTCACCCCCAGTTGAGAGCTTCCGCTCTTGATATGAATAGAGCAGAAGGCTAAGAGCAGTGTTTTTAAAAAGTTTTTATTTCTTCAAAGATCTGTTTCTCAGAGGAAAAATTGATCAAGAAGAAGTGATAAATTAAAAATCTCCCTGCCATTTTTTATTGAGCATTTACTCCGTGCTAAGTAGACTATGTAGATGAGTTCACTTAATCCTTTCATGGCTTTTTGAGGCAGATTTTTTTGTTATTTTTTTTTTTAAAACTTAATTTATTTGGCTGCATTGGGCATGTGTGCTTAGTTGCTTCTTGGCCTAGGGGACTTTAGTTCCAGGACCGGGGATTGAATCTGTGTCTTCTGCATTCAATATATAGTCAAAGTCACTCAGTTGTGTTGACTCTTTGCAACCCCATGGACTATATGGTCCATGGAATTCTCCAGGCTAGAATACTGGAGTGGGTTGCCATGCCCTCCTTCAGGGGGTCTTCCCAACCCAGGGATCAAACCCAGGTCTCCCGCATTGCAGGCGGATTCTTTACTAGCTGAGTCACAGGATTCTTATCCACTGGACCACCCAGGAAACCACCCGACCACCAGGAAAGTCCCTTGTTATTTTTTTTTAAGAGAAATCAGTGGTGACATTTCAGACTATTTTCCTTTCAGACCCATTTGTCTCTTTAAGGGAAAAAGGACCAACTGCTTTTTTTTTTTTTAACCCAACCATATAGCATAACCAGCTTTCCATGTCAACCATCATTTTCCAGAGCTACTTAGAATTCTGTTGTTTGAATGTAGCGATAAACTATTTAACCAAGCCCCTGGTGTTGGATATTGACATTGTTTCTTTTTCTTCTCTAGGAAACCCTGCTACAGTGAACATTCTTATGTATATTTCTTTGCATACTTCTTTGGTTATTTCTAATTTTTTGAAGGGAAATTGCTGGGTGGAAGCAGGTGAAGGCTTTACATGTGTTTAGCGCAATCACATTTCTTAATGCTTCATTGGGTGTGGTTTGGGACAGAATTGGTTGGGCTTGATGAATGCCGATTCTTTTGGGCTGCAGGTCCTGTGTGGTTCAGAGCACCTGTATCCTGGGCTCGTTCTTCTGTATCTCTGGTCTGAGTCTCCCAAGCCGGATAGGTTTTGCTGTGTCCACATAGAGGTCAACAATCCTTCGTCAGTCTTCTTTCTCCACCTTGACCCAGTAATTGGATCTCACCTCTGATCAGTTTGCGGTTGATTTCTGTGATGCCCTCCTCTCTCAGCTTTTACGGTAGATTATACAACCGTTCCAGAGCATTTGCAATTGAAGGGTGGGGAATGGAGGGAGAGAGAGAGGCGAAGGGAGAGACCTAGTTATCATTTAGTTTTGTCAATCTCTGTCTGGAAGCTGCAGTGGCTCCCTATTACCCCACCTTGAAATCCATGCTGTAGCCTTTCTGAATGGCTTGCAGCCCCAGAGATGGTACCATGACATCACTTGCTTCTGGCTCTATACCTGCATCAGAGTCTCACTGCCTGGGGTACCACTGCTCTCTAGCCCATCACCTTCCTTTCACCTGGATGGGTTCCACTTATGCTAAAGCCACTTAAGGCAATGGGTTTTGCAATTAAAAAAAAAAAACACACACTTTATTGAGGTATAGTTGCTTCCCAGGTGGTTCAGTGGTAAGGAATCTGCTTGTAATACAGGAGATACAGGTTCCATCCCTGGATCGGGAAGACCCCAGAAAAGGAAATGGCAACCCACTCCACCCCAGTATTTCTTGCCTGAGAAATGCCATGGACAGAGGAGCCTGGCAGGGTCTGTAGGGTTGCAAAAGAGTCGGACATCACTGAGCCACTGAACTACAACATAGTTGCTTTACGATGCTGTGTTAGTTCTGCTGCATAAGGAAGTGAATCAGCTATGTGTGTATACGTATCCTCTCTTTCTTGGACCTCCCTCTCACTCTCCCACTTCCCCCACTCACCCCAACCCCGGTTTTGCAACTTTGAACTGAACCAGCCTGCCGACTCCTCTCACCCATTGGAGGTGTATTTGCAAGTAGGGAGTGAGGTCTTGTTAAACTTGAGAAGCATCTCCTGTGTGTTGGTGAGACCCACTCGTGAGTTCACCTGGCCCAGATTAGAGCCAAGCAACACCTAAACAGAGGGCTGCCTCTGGCCCCGCTGTGTTAACCTGTTCCATCTGTTGGCTGCTTGGGAGGCTGAGAGAGAAGTTGCTTTGAACCCGGGTTTATTGTTGGCTGAAGTCCCTGAACTGGAGTCTCCATATCTCGAAGAGTTGGACACGACTGAGTGACTTCACTTTGACTTTTCACTTTCATGCATTGAAGAAGGAAATGGCAACCCACTCCAGTATTCTTGCCTAGAGAATCCCAGGGATGGGGGAGCCTGGTGGGCTGCCGTCTATGGGGTCGCACAGAGTCGGACACGACTGAAGCAACTTAGCAGCAACAGCAGCAGATAGATGGAAATTGGTTTCAGCAGAGCCAGCCTGAGCTTGAATGCCGGTTCCACGGTGTCCCAGCTGTGTGTCCTCACCCAGGAGCTTCCCCTCTCTGAGCCTGCAGCCCCGACTGTAAAAGGGGGAAGCTAGGCCTCCCAGGGGGGGCGGGTGGAGGCTAACTCCCCCAGATGATGTTGGCGTCCAATGCGAGAATCTCTCCACATTTTTGCACAGGTGGGGCAGACAGCCTCCAAAACCCTGAGAATCTGCACCTCTTGCCACTCTGCCCTTGGGTAACAAAGTTCTTGCAAAAAGAAGCTGCCTCGGGCTCTTGTTGACCAGCTGCCAAGGCTAGGGGCCAGCTGAGTGGCCTGGCTGCTAAAGCAACTCTCATTTATAACATCCAAAGGCCAGCGCAGAGCACGGACCAGTGGTGTCCACCACCCTTGTTCCTCTAGTGAGAAGGAGATTTTCTTGATCTGGGTTCAGAAAAGTCCAGCCCTGAGGTCAAGGATGGAAGTCTGGCCTCTGCTCCTGGAGGGAAGAAGATGGAGAAGCCAGAGGGAAAAAACCCAGACATCCGCTCTGTCCCTGTGAGCTTGTCCAGCCCCCACCTCGTTCTTCATCTGGGGGGTGTCCGCTGCGTAGGGCTGGTTGGAGGAACAGTGCCCCATTGTGAATCGTGTCCCAGGCCCCAGCAACGTGCCTGGCAGAGCATCGGTGCCCAGCCAATGGGTAACTTGAAAGGGAATGGAAAGAATGCGTGACAGTGGCTTTGAAAGGTATAATGCCTGACCCCATAGCTAGCGTAACCCATGTTTTGAGTGACTTCCGTGTGCTTCAGCATTGAACAAGCCAATCTCTCATTTCCAGTCTTCCTCCTCATGACCTTATGAGTTAGGAGGAATGGGCACCACTCTACAGAAGAGGAGACTGAGGTTCAGAGAGGTGAAGGCATGTGACCAAGTCACGCAACGAGGACAGGCTTTGTAGGGGGCTAGCCCTGCAGAAAGGACCTTTTAGAGCTGTTGTGGGGGAGGGGAAATGCTGGAAGTTCCTATCTGGCATTGACAGTGTGCTTATTTCAGTGAACTTGGTAGAATAGCAATGTTGCCTTCTAGCCTTAGGTTGCATTGTTTCAGTTTTAAAAGGGCCTGGATGGATGTTAACTGCTTGTGTTACATTCTTACAGAGTTACTTGTATCAGGGCTTTCCGCACCGTCGCCGCCCCCCTCCCCCCCCACCCGCCAATTGTTATTGTGTTAACTGTATCTGAGCCTTTACGAGTCCTTACAATGCTCCCCAGGGTCCTATAAAACCTCTTCTCTCTGCAGTTCTGTGGCCAGCTCACTTCCTCTGGCTCAGAAATGATTGATTTTCTGCACTGCTGTTATGCCACCTTCCTCTCACCACTCCCCGCTGCGATCTCAGACTGTAATGGTCAGGAGTGTGGGGTCCTTAGTTTATAACTGGAGTTCCTGCTGATTTTACCCATATCCACACCTTTCTCTACCTCTCTCTCCTCCCTGTCGTCATCTCTTTCTCTCTCTCTCTCTTTTTTTTTTTTGTCGTGCCTGTGGGATCCTAGTTCCCCAACTAAGGATCAAACCCAGGCCCTCAGCAGTGAAAGCACAGAATCTCAACCACTGGACCATGAGGGAATTCCCTTTTTGACATCTTAATAATTGGAATCATTCTTTCCTGGATTTCTTTCCTAAAGAATGATGGTATAATGTATGATAATTATATTATAATAATTATTATAATCATAAAGAATGACTTAAAAAATTGAGCCAGAAATTATGCTAACCTCTTTATTTCTACAACCTCATTTAAGCCTTGCAACAGCTCTATAAGGTGGGGTCTATTATTAACCTCATTTTACAAATGTGGAAACTGTGCTCAGAGAGGTTAACTGATTTCTCCCAGGCCACACAGCAAGTAAGAGAACTCATTTTCCCAGTTGCAGTCCCAATTGCTGGCTGGTTTTTGCCAAAGGGGACAATTGTGGATAAAGAGAGTTGGCATGTCACGGGGCTGATTTTTATTTGTTTTTATTTTTTTAATTTTAAAAATTATTCTAAAATTTCTTTTATTTATTTGGCTGCACTCGGTCTTAGTTGCAGCATGCAGGATCTAGTTCCCTGACCAGGGATCGAACCTGGGCCCCCTGTATCGGGAGCACAGAGTCTTAGCCATTGGACCACCAGGGAAGTCCCAGGGGTGATTTTTTAAAGTACCATTTGGTAAACATTCTTTCCTCTTAGATAGAATTTAGAGTGGGAACTAGTTTTTGAAAGGTAGTCATTCTTGGGCTCTTATGCTTCAAAACAGGCCTAATTGCAGACTGAGCCGTCACATGCACACCCCACACACCATCGGGTTAATAAATGATTCATCTCCATCAACTGTAATCTGAGTGCCTCCCATTATGATCCTTGTAACCTAGGATCTGTAAAGTTAATCTGTCCCATGTGATTAACAGCGAAACCTTACTATCCAGCTATTGGGGAAAGAAAAATTGAATTCGAAATAGAACCTCCCCAAACCAGGCCCCTAGCATCCTGGCACAGGCACCCTGTTCTTCCTTTTTCAAATGAATATTTACGGGTTGGGCCTGGATTTCCCACACTGAACCACACAGGCTGAAAGGGAAGGTGTGCATGTGAAAAGCAGAATGCTTTTTGTTCTTGAGTGAAAATTATCCCTGAGATGAAGTGAGATGAAGTGATTCGGTCACCTTGTGGCCCAGCGTTGGGAGCATCGCCTACTAGAAGAGAGGCTTGCCTGGAGAGGCAGGCATAGAGGGGGCAGCCTGGATGGCAATTTCCAAATATGTGCTGGGGGCTTGCTCAGAGCATAACAGCAGGTGCTTTCCAACTACATGGAGGCCAGAAAAACAGGAAACGAATGTGATTCCGTGCGGCACATGGGGACTACTGGCTTACGGGGAGTTCTGCTCTCCAGACAACCTCAACCATCTGAACTATGGCAGAGACCTGGGCAGAACTGTCACAGAGGTCACAGAATGTTGCTGGGTGTCTGCTTCCTCTTATTTTGTTGGTGATGCTGACAGAGTTGGCTGCACTGCCGAGAAAGCAAGAGGAGTTTTTTAAAAACTACACAAAGCTGGGGACTTTCCTGGCAGCCCCATGGCTAGGACTCTGCACTGCCGCTGCAGCGGTAGTAGGTTCCATCCCTGGTTAGGGAACTAAGGTCTCACATGCCACAGGGCACAGCCAAAAAAAAACCCACAAAACTACGTAACACTGTCCTAAAACCCTGGAAACATACCATGTAGACCCATTTAGGGAACAGTTGAAGGGGCTTCTGATATCACTAGGTCACACCTTTATCCTAATTCCTAGTTTTGATGATGGCCCTGTTTAGTACACTGCAAATGGCTTGCTGTACAAACGCAGGGCCATTTGTCTTACGTTTAGATAAGTTCCACCCAGGATAGCTGAACTAGAGAGAAAGTTGGTGCATTCATCAAATTTGGTAGATGGAAAATATTTCACTGCTTTTTTTTCATTATTGAGATTAAAAGTCTTTTAATTGTCCATTTTCTATAAGGAGGTTATTTCTTATTAATTTGTTAGAGCTCTTTACATATTAGGGATAATAGTTTTTTGGTTTATGATATTTGTTACATGGGTCACCCCCTCTCCCAATCAGTTTGCTGTTTGGCTTTGATTGGTGATGGGATTTCCTCCCATGCCCACCCCATCCCATATAGAAGGTTTTTGGGTTTGTAATCAGACTTATTGGCCTTTTTGTTATGCCTTTTGGGTTGAGTGGCATGCTTGCTGCTGCTGCTGCTGCTGCTAAGTCACTTCAGTCGTGTCCGACTCTGTGCGACCCCATAGACGGCAGCCCACCAGGCTCCCTTGTCCCTGGGATTCTCCAGGCAAGAACACTGGAGTGGGGTGCCATGGCCTTCTCAGAGTGGCGTGCTTAGGAAAAGTCTAAAAGAGAAGGGGCCATTTGCCACGTGTTCCAGGTGACCAAGGCTTGACTGTGTTTAGAATCTGTGACCCTTTATGAAGTAAGATGGTGGGATTGTACTTGATTTTTTTCTCTTGTTTTTGAGACGACTTCTTTTTACTCTGGATGTGAGACGATAAACTAGAAAGCCACCCAAGCCCCCTCCCTCCCTTCTGGCAGGTTCCGGGTGCCGTTCTAAAGAGCCCATTGGCTGACAATAATGAAAAACAAGTTTGGGATAACTGCAAAACAGGTATAACTAGAAAGGTAATTTTGAGGCAGGACTGTATTCTGTGTGAAAGGTAAAACTGGGTAACCTGGCAAGAAATGCATCGTGTCCAGAGCAGGGGCTGGCGTGAGTTTCGGCTCTTAGGCCACTGAGTGCTCAGGGGTCAAAATCATTTTTGGTTTTCTGGTCAGAGTCCTCTCACTTTTGCCGAGCTCACACACACACAGATGGAAACGTTCTAGAAAGAAAGGCTAGAGGGGATGGTGATACCAGCCTTGGGT
The DNA here is from genome assembly GCA_006410935.1 of Redunca redunca. Classification (NCBI taxonomy): domain Eukaryota; kingdom Metazoa; phylum Chordata; class Mammalia; order Artiodactyla; family Bovidae; genus Redunca; species Redunca redunca. The sequence goes on along the minus strand of SJYQ01092932.1, from coordinate 119,069 downwards.
CTGGAATTGTGTGTGAGTGCCTGACTCTCACCGGGTGACCCCGCACCAGTCACAAGGCTTTTTAGAGCCTGGTGGCGTCAGGCTAAGCCAAAGCAAACAGAAGCCCAGAGCCTTCCACAAGGCGTGTGGAGGCCGGCTTCAGGTCACCTGGAGTGCCTCCAGTTTGCCCAGCACCTTGGGGCTCTGGAAAGGGAGGGGCCTGAGCCCAGAGCGGTTAAGTCACTTGTCCAGAGTGACGCCAGAGCTGAGATCTGAACTCAGGACCAAGGCTGCGTAGCTCCACCCTGCTCCTCCTCTGATCACAGGCTGTCCAGATGCTGCCAACCCGATTCCTGTGTGTGCTTCCATATGTACACACCACCCCCGGCTCCTGGGGGCCATCTCCCAGCCCTGCTTTGCCCCTCTCTCCTGCTCCCTTCCCAGCTCCAGAAGTCCATCCATAGGCCCCACATCCCACCCCTCGTTGAGCAGAAGCCTGGTCTCTGCACGGTCCACGACCTGCAAGAACAGCTGCCTTGGGTCCGGCTCCTGCTGACCACGATGACCTCAGGCCCCACATGGCACGGTGTCAGAAGATGAGACAGAAACGTTTCTCCCCACCATCCAGGGGTTGAGGGGACACTCAGAACCACACAGAAGCCATTCCCAGAGCCAGGGAAGCCCAGTGTTACTCTCTGGGTCTCTAAAATGCCTGTTGACTGACCTGAGTCACTGTGAGAAGCTGGTAAGCCACCCACACGTGGCTGATGATCGCCAAACCCTGGTTCCGCATCTCCACGCGGGATGGCGTTACTAGAAAATCAGCCCACAGTGGTAATCAAATCATGGCCAGGCTCTGAGCCCTGACTTGGCATGCACACTGCCTCCCCCACCCCCATACCCCGTCACAGCAGCTGCACAGGGACGGTCCCTTTACACACGGGGAAACCGAGGCCAAGCCCCTTCCCATAGCCTCTGCCATCTTAGCTGTGTGGGTCCTCAGACCCGTGTGTTGGGTCAGTCTGCCCTACAAGAATGTGGCTAGAAAAAGAACGGTGGGGTGCCTCTAGATTCGTGTTTCCCACTCTCTGCCCCCTTGTTCATGCCACTTGCTGGGGTCCGGCTTCATGCCAGCTGCGGGGGTGGGGAGCAGAGCAGGGGACAAAGACCGCCTGGTCTCTGCCCTCTCAGAGCTCAGGGGGAGATGGACGGAAAACAGACTTACACATGGAACCACAGTGAGGGTAGCAGTGCAGTGAACTTGGAGGAAAAGTGGAAGGAGGAAGTCCGACTTTTATGAGCAGAAAAAAAAAAAAGCCTGACATTCTTTTCCAGTATTTTACATGAAAAATTTCAAACATGTAACGAAATTGAAAGAATTTCACAGCAGCTATTCACGTACCCATCATCTAGATTCTACCATTTATATCTGACTGTATCTGTCTGTCCACCTCTCTGTCCATCTGTCAACCCGCCTCATGTCTTTGGACAGCATATATTTTTGAAAGACAAGGAGGTGAAGCCATGGTCGTGCCTTTAGAAGAGTTTTGCCAGTCCCTAGAAAGCCCATCCGTGGCACCTGCCTGGCCCCTGTGAGACTCGGACTTGGCGACCCTTGGCTACGCAGTCAAGAGGGAAAGAGTCACTATGGTGGAGAGTCTTGACTGTCTTGCATTTTTTTTCTTTTCTTAAGGAGGTTTCTTTTTATTTTTTGGCCACTCTGCTTGGCATGTGGGATCTTTGTTCCCTGACCAGGGATTGAACCCGTGCCCTGGGCAGTGAAAGCACTGAGCCCTAACCACTGGACCATAGGAAGTTCTCTGCATTATTACCGTGCATCGTCATGCTTCAGGGGAGTCGTGGTAAGCGTCCCGGCGGAGAACAAGGTGCAGTTCAGTTCAGTTCAGTCGCTCAGTCGTGTCCGACTCTTTGGGACCCCATGAATTGCAGCATGCCAGGCCTCCCTGTTTATCACCAACTCCCGGAGTTCACTCAGACTCATGTCCATCGAGTCCGTGATGTCGTCCCCTTCTCCTCCTGCCCCCAATCCCTCCCAGCATCAGAGTCTTTTCCAATGAGTCAACTCTTCGCATGAGGTGGCCAAAGTACTGGAGCTTCAGCTTTAGCATCAGTCCTTCCAAAGAAATCCCAGGGTTGATCTCCTTCAGAATGGTCTGGTTGGATCTCCTTGAAGCCCAAGGGACTCTCAAGAGTCTTCTCCAACACCACAGTTCAAAAGCATCAATTCTTCGGCGCTCAGCCTTCTTCACAGTCCAACTCTCACATCCATACATGACCACTGGAAAAACCATGGCCTTGACTAGACGGACCTTAGTCGGCAAAGTAATGTCTCTGCTTTTGAATATGCTATCTAGGTTGGTCATAACTTTTCTTCCAAGGAGTAAGCGTCTTTTAATTTCATGGCTGCAGTCACCATCTGCAGTGATTTTGGAGCCCAAAAAAATAAACTCTGACACTGTTTCCACTGTTTCCCCATCTATTTCCCATGAAGTGATGGGACCGGATGCCATGATCTTCGTTTTCTGAATGTTGAGCTTTAAGCCAACTTTTTCGCTAAAAAGCCTCTTGATGAAAGTGAAAGAGGAGAGAACACAGTGCAGGACTAGCAAATTGCACAGGCTTCCCGGGTTGGCCTCGCAGGATGAGGCCAGTGGTGCATCAGGGAGGATGAAGCAGTGGGGGGTCAGTGCCTCATTAACACCCTTGGCAGGATCTGGTGGGACAGGATGTCTGCACCCCCGCCTGGCACCTCAGCAGCTCCTACAGCCATCCGGGAAGGGAGACGTGAGCCCGCAGGAGTGGGAGCGAGGCTGGCAAACCGAGAGGAGGGTTTTTCCATTCAGCCTGAGGATCTTGTACCCGGGAGCCTGCAGTTGGGCCACACGGCTGCTCAGGCCCCAAGGGGGCCTCAGCTGGGAGTCAGGAGAGTACAGGTGGCCGGGGCGCAGACCGTGTGTTCCCACTCAGCGGAGGCCCTGGTGACTTCCAAGCCCGGGTGACGTTTGCAGGAGCGCGGAGCCTCGTCATGTCACAAAGTCATAAAGACAGTCAGAGTTCATTTACTGAGGGTTGCTGCACCGGGCACTCTGCCAAATGTGTTCAGTGCGTGGGTTTCAATCCCCACCACAACCCTGTGAAATAGGTACAGGTGGCGCGGTGGTAAAGAGCCCACCTGCCAGTGCAGGAGACGTAAGAGATGCAGGTTCCATCCCCGGGTCAGGAGGATCCCCTGGAAGAGGGCATGGCAACCCACTCCAGGAGAATTCTTGCCTGGAGAATCCCAGGGACAGAGGCGCCTGGCGGGCTACAGCCCATGGGGTGGCAGAGAGTCAGCCAGGACTGAAGTGACTTAGTACGTACGCACGCTGCCCCATTTGCCATGTGAGGAAACTAAGTTACACGGCACCCAGGCAGGAGACTTGCTCACCTGGATTCAAACCCAGTCTGTCTGGGTTCCTGCCTGACCTCCTTTCTATGGGGCTTGGGGCTTTTTCATGTAAAACATCACTGCTGTTTCCTCAATGCACCTCTCTTAACAGATGCAGTTAGAATGTTCCAGATGGCTGGCCAGGTGTGCCGGGTCACCTTGGGTGGAATTCAGCCCACAGGTGGCCCCCCTCCAGTCCTCCGGCCCTGTGCGCAGTGCCTGAAGCCCCTGCCTGGCCTGCGGACAAGGAGAAGCTGGCGGGGGCTGTTTCCCTGCCACGGGTTTTGGTACCCACTTGTGGCCTGCTCAGGTGTCTTTGCCCCCTGGGCTCTGTATCGAGGATGCTCAGAGGTGGCAGGGAAGCACAGCTGAATTCTGGCTCTGAGGCTGAAGTCCTTGTTGAGTCTGCTCAGGAGAGACCTGGCCCTTCCCTGTCTCTTCCCTCTATGCCCAGCCCTCAGCAGGGAGCTCTGACCCGTGGGCTGTCTCTGGTTCCTGTGATGGGCTGCTGGGGGGCATCACAGAGGCGGGAAAGGAGGAGAAGCAGGCCATAGGCTGCTTATATTTCCCCGGGAGCCCTGAGTTCCAGGCACTGCCAGTTTCTTGGTCCACATTTCATCACCTCCAAGTCGCCACCTATTTTAAGGTGCTCTGTTGTTTTGGGAACCACCAAGGAAGGAACACTGCCTCCAAGGGAGAGCATTCAGATGTCAGAGATGAACAAAGTATGCGTCTTGTAAGTGGGTGGTTTTAAGTCATCCTCATAGCAGCTCCCACCACTTCTGTTGGCCCACTTGCTAGATGGGAAAACTGAGGCTCAGGGAGCAGAAGGGACACTCCCAAGCCCCGACTGCCAGTGTCTGCAGAGCAGGTGTGCAGCCCCAGTTCATTTAGCTCTGTTAAGTGATGGGGGTCCCCCTGCTGGTGGGTTCTCCCAGGCTCCTACACAGTCTCAGGACTGGGTAGGTGGCCTCTGGGTCACCAGCTCACTTCTGCCTTAAAAGCTGGTGAATGAGAAGGCTATCTTTCATAAATCTGGCACCTCTTCTCCCACGGACTAAGATTTCTCGAGCTGCTTCCTGGCCAGCTGCTTTGTTAGTGGCCATCCGCCTTGTCGACCGAGATGGTTTCTCAGAGCGTTAGTTTTGCGAGGTGCTCTGCACTGTACCGTCCAATATGGTAGCCACTGGCCACATTTAAATGAATGAAAGTTAATAAAATTACAAATTGAGTGCCTCGATCACACCACATTTGAAGCGCTCAGTAGTCACATGTGGCCTATATTAGATGGTGCAGATATAGAACTTTTTATCCTAGGATGAGAGGGTGCTGTGGAAAAAACATTTGCCCCTTAGAGAATCTGGTTGTATATTAAAGACTCTGACAAATCCTGCAGTAAGAAACCTGTCTCACTTGGAGCCCAGGACTCCAAATTTACTTGCCCACGAACCGTTTTAACACCTACAGTTCTTAAACACATCAAGTGACCTTTCCTCCTGTTCCATGGCAGTCCTGAATATCACCCTTGTTGGGATTCTAACATATCTCTTCTTGTTTTGTTCCCAGATTGCCTCGGCTCCCCAGTGTTCACTCCCATCAAGGCGGACATAAGTGGCAACATCACCGTATGTACTTGGCCTGGCAGCCCCAGCACCTGGATCGGGACTCTAATCCCACCCTGGTTACCACTGCCCTACTACCCACTGCAGGCTCCCCGGGCTAAGGAACAGAGGAGACTGGAATGCAGGCCTGGCCCCAGCGCCTCTGACTCAAGGCTCCAGGTTCTTGGTTCTCCTTTTAGTCATGCCATCCAGCCACAGCCAAACTATGATTCACAGTCTGGAGGGCTGACCTGAGAAGGAACTGGCTGGTACTTGGATTCACTCCACCAAACAAAAAATAAGCTCCCAGGTCCACAGTTGCACTGACCCAGCCCTTTCCTTCCTCAATCCTTAGAGTTCCTGATGGCATACCCCAACCACTGACCCTCCCCAAACAAGGACCCACCATGGGGCTGATGCTGTGTCATTATCCCCATTTTACAGACAGGGAAACTGAGGCCCAGAGCTGTTGAGGGACTCACAGCAAGGAAGTGGCAGAGGTGGGATTCACATCCAAACTTCCTGCCTCTAACTCGGGAGCCTTCTTCCTGTTGGACATCTCTGAATCCTAAGGACCTACTTGTGTTTGTCCACAGAAGCGAAACTTCAGATACTTGGGGTTCAAGGTGCTGTCAGTAGTGGCTGGAGAATGTGGACTCTGGGGTCTGGTCAGGGCTGGAACCCGTTCTCACCTGCACCAGCTGTGTGACCCTAAGCACATCACTTCGCCTCTCTGAGCCCGCTTCCTCATCTGTAAATTGGCACGACGGCAGGCACGTCGGGGTCGCTGTGGGGATTAGAGAAGGCTGTGGCTGTAAAGCGCCATGTGCATCCAGTGAATGTGGACAGCCCTGGGGATTATTACTGTCACGACCAGCCCCCACTGCTGGTCCTGGCACCTGTGGGCAGGACAGTGAGGCTCTGGTGGGGTGGCATCTGTGGAGGCAGCCTTTGCCAGGGGGGAACCCTGTGTGCTCTGTTCCAGAAAATCAAAGCTGTCTATGACACCAACCCGACCAAGTTCCGGACCCTGCAGAACATCCTGGAGGTGGAGAAGGAGATGTATGGGGCCGAGTGGCCCAAAGTGGGGGCCACGTTGGCACTGATGTGGCTGAAGAGGTGATGGGCTCGGGTGGCGGGGTGTTTGTGTGACCGGGGGGCCAGGGGACCTGCCCTGGAGAGGACGGACAGCCACCCCGCCACTGCCCCAGGGCGTCTGCTCTGACAGGGCGGACGGGCACTTCGTCTTCCACATAGGCGCTCTCCTTGTGCAGTGCTACTTAGAGACAGAGAAAAAGCACCCTGGGGGCCAAGCTCTGCCTGATGGTGACACTTCCTTGCTGGTTCCAGTCTCACCAGAGGCGTGACAAACCCACAGATACTCCGGCCGCTGTGCTAAGCTCTTTATAGATACCTGATCATATTTCATGGGCCGTGAGTTAGGTATGATAATCCCCATATATCCCCATGTCCTAGAGGAGGATGCTGGTGGCTTCTGGGGGCCAATTCATGGGCTCAGGGCACAGGGCCAGGGCTGGGACAGAGTGGCTGAGCTCTGCAGTCACAAAGACGTCCTGTCTACAGCCAGCCAGTCACATCACGCACATGGCAGGTTTGTATATTATGACAGCTTATTGACGGAACCACAGCATCTAGAAGAAAAAGAACTCTAATTCACATAAATTCAACCTGTGGGCTGGGGGCAGGGCACCCCGATATGGGATATGAACTCAGATAGTCTCACCCTAGAGTTAGTTGACAGTGCTTGTGACCATGTTACATACTGTCCTCACGGCACATACTTGGAACCGCATATAGTCATTCCATCTTACAGATGAAGCCACTGAGGCTCAGAGAGGCCAGGCAGCTCGCTTGCTGAGCTCATGCTGCTCTCTGCCAGCTCCCGGATTCCCTCAGCTATGCAGACTCCAGAATCCCTGGCAGCAGCTACGAAGACAGGGACCCATTCTCTGCCCCACTGATGTTCCCAACATTGCCCCTTCTCTGGGGCCTGGAGTCAGGAGCCAGGGAAGTCGCACTTTCCCTGGATCCCCATCCCCAGAAGCTAATCCTCACCCACACTCTGTGCACTTCTTTGGTGAAACAGAACAGGAAGAGTCTGCTCCCTGGAGGATGTGGCCAGCGTGGGCATCAGGGGGTAGGTGGGCTGTAACTAACACCCTTATGGCCTATTTTATGACTTGTCCACGCTGAGCTGCCCTACTCTTGTCTGTCAGCCCGAGAGTCACACACCTGGAATGAGGAATGGCCCTGGGTCCATCCACCGGCAGGTTCTGTAGGTTTCTCAGGAAGAGCCAGGCAGAGAGTGACGTTCAGGTCAGGAAGTAGGTTGTTTGTGTCCAGAGGAGACATGGGCAGAGCCCGGTGACTAGCAGAACAGATCCTGGTGGATGCCAACAAGTCGAGCACATAATGAGCACCTGCTATGTGCTGTGCCTGGTGCCGGATGCGTGGGATGCTGCTTGAAGAGGCAGGGTCCCTCTTAGGGTATGACAGTCCAGCCCAGGCAGGGGGTCAGGCTGCGGGGCAGGTCATGACAGCAGGATATCAGAACCTGGAGGTGGGGGGCACTTCCTGGAGGAGGTGCCAGTTAGCATCTCCAAGACTGAGGCGCAGGGTCCCAGGATGCAAGGTGGGAGCAGGGAAAGATGAGGAGGAATTGGGCAAGGATGAATTCCAGCCTCCTTGGGGGTCCTGGGAAGCCATGGAGGGGCATCAGCAACGGGGTGAAATGGGGCTTGACAAAGACTCACTCCAGCTCTGGGCAGCGGGGGGGATCATAAAGGCTGGGAGGATCATAAAGGCTGGGAGAAGCAGGGGCTCAGGAGAGGTGGCCGGTCAGGGCAGGGCTGGGCCTAGTCCCTGAGCGTGGTTCACACTCCAGGCTGATCCCCAATGATTGAGAGTTGTGATCCAAGCATGGAGGAGATCCTTCACTTCACAGGTGATAAAGCTGAACTTTATCCTTTCAGACCTTGGGCCAAATGTTTCTGCCCCCCAAAGCCCCCAAACTAATCCCCACCCCCTTGCAGGGAGGGAGCAGAGGAGCCCAGTTAGGGAGTGAGACAGGCTCTCGCTGTCTAAGCTATGAGACTGAGGCTTTTGGAGTACCTCTGTATTCCCCTCTGTGAAGTGGGCAGATTGTGCTGAGCTCAGTCTCACCAGACAGACCAAGGGGAGCAGATGAGATGATGCGGAATAAAGGGCTGGCACTGATGTGATTCTAAACTTGGTGGCCTTTCCATGACCCACACCCTGCTCCTGGCTCTTGGAGCATCATCCTACCTCAGAGGAAGGGGTCAAGTGGCCGCTGGAGGATGCGGACCATGGCACAGGCAGGGCTGGGAGCGGGGAGCTCACAGGATCAGACTCGCTCGCGTTCTCAGCATGGCCCTTGTCTGTGGTCCCTGAGCCCTTTGAGGACCAGAGCTGGGCCTTCACCCCTATATCGATTGGCTCTGGCCCTCAAGCACAGATGGCCACGTGGCCATAGAAATGGGCAAAGCGCGTCCAGACCCTGCCCTCTGTAGACTTCACAGCCCACCAGAGGCCGTGGCCGGGGTCAGCCCCAGGCCTGGTGTAGACGAGGTGCTTGGGACAGGTGAGGTGATCCCCTGGAGCGGGGGAGGGTCACGTTACACAGAAGCTCGTGAAGGCATGACAGCTCGGTGCCTGCTCGCTTTGGTATTCCGGGGTCACAGGAAGTACTTTATTCAGGGTACATCCGGGTTTCTGCGCGGTGGGTGGCCAGCCGGCGGGAGCTTGCTGGGCCCTGACGCACCTTTTCTTTTCCGGCTGCAGGGGCCTGCGCTTCATCCAGGTCTTCCTCCAGAGCATCTGTGATGGCGAGCGGGACGAGAACCACCCCAACCTCATCCGCGTCAACGCCACCAAGGCCTATGAGATGGCCCTCAAGAAGTACCACGGCTGGATTGTGCAGAAGATCTTCCAGGTGAGCCACCCCGCGGGCGCAGAGGGACCCCTGGCTGGTGGGGTTCGCCCTCCGCCCCACGCTCTGTTGCTGTGGCCCCCCTGCCCCGTGTCCGTGTTTGCGCTGCCCGCCCCGGGCTCAAGAAGGGCTCTCCTCCATCTGGGGTGGGGCTGGTGCGATGAGAGGCCTTTGCTGCGCGGTGGTTCTGATGAGGGGCTCGATGGGGAGACCATGAGAAGAACCAGGGCCGAGACGAGGCCCTTAGGTTGACGGTGGGCTGACCTCACGGGCCCCTTGGATTCCGCTGGGACCCTGGCACTGGAGGGTGGTGGGGAGGGGAGGAAGGGCCCCTGTGCCCACCCACGGGGTTGTCTGTTGAAGGGACAGCTGCTCACAAGGCTCTTGGTGGCTTGTGTTGGGGTGATGGTGACCACAGGCCTTCGGCACCAGCCCGGCTATGGGAGAAGCCCACCGGAGGGGCGTCGAGAGCCCACGGGTGCACTGCACACTGTCCTGGCCTCCCTTTTTCCTACAGTAGCGCCCCCTGACCACCCATCCTCTCTGGAAAGAATGGGGCTCTGAGGGCGGGTCTCTCTCCCGCGTGGCTCAGGTCGTGGGCAGGCAGGGTCAGGCGTCAACTGAATCCAGGCAGGCGATATGGCACCTGTCGGCCGTCTGCCCTGGCAAGGCTGGGGACAGCACCCATCCCGGGCAGGGACTGCAAGAGCCCTGGCCCCCTGCCGCCCACAGAGCCTTGCCCCTTGTGAAGGCCCCACGACCACCACTATAACTGGGTGCCCTGAATGCCGTGCTCAAGGCGGGCTGCCCATGGAGGGTCACTTTCACAAGAGGCCCTGTCCTTGTCTCCATTTCACAGATGAGGAAACTGATGCCCCAGACATTAAGTATCTTGCTAGAGGTCACACAGTAAGAAATTCTTGAGCCAGGATTCCTGAGCTTCGGTATCCTCATATTGCAAATAGACATAAAATAGGCCCTGCCTCACAGGCTTATTGTGAAGAGTCTATGTATTACTCTGTATACAGTGCTTGGCATGATGAAGCTATTTCTATTTGATTTTTTTTTTAATTGGAGGATAATTGCTTTACAATGGTGTGTTGGTTTCTGCTGTACAGGGTGAATCAGACATGAAAGTGAAAGTTGATCAGTTGTGTCTGACTCTTTGTGACCCCATGGACTATACAGTCCATGGAATTCTCCAGGCCAGAATACTGGAGTGGGTAGCCTTTCCCTTCTCCAGGGGACCCTCCCAACCCAGGGACCGAACTCAGGTCTCACATTGCAGGCAGATTCTTTACCAGCTGAGCCACAAGGGAAGCCCAAGAATACTTTAGTGGGTAGCCTATCCCTTCGCCAGGGGATCTTCCTGACCCAGGAACTGAACTCGGGTCTCCTGCTTTGCAAGCGGATTCTTTACCAACTGAGCTATCAGGGAAGCCAAATCAGATATAAGTATACATATATACCCTCCCTCTTTAGCCTCCCTCCCTCCCACCCACCCCCCATTTTGATTTTTAATGATAATGTTGTTATTTGTAAGTTCCTCACCTTCTCAAACTTGTAGCCTAAGCCTTTTTATCCAGTTGCATTGTTTTCCTTCTGGTTCGGAAATTCTATGAATTTCTGGTTCTCTGGGCTTTTCAAGTTGTCAGGGAAGCCCTGAAATTTAGGGATGTGTCTCCCCCTGAAGGTCAAAAGAGGAACAGCACAGATCCGCCATCCTCTTCCCGCCCCGCCCCTCAGTTAGTGGGTCTCAGGAGGAAGCGGTTCACCTTCTCCAGAGCAGGGAACCCACTGGAGGGAAGAGGTCCTTCCTCGCAGAGCACCTACTGTGTGCCTGGTTCTGTGCTCAGCACTTGGCATGACCTTCTTAATCCTGACAAGAGCAACCCAGTTGGGTGGGTGCCATTGTTATCCCCATTTTACAAATGAGGAAACTGAGGCTCAGAGAGGCTAAGTAACTTGCTCAAGGCTCACCGCTAGTCAGCAGTAGAAGCTGGAATTTGAAGCCAGGTCTGTCTGTCCCCAAAGCTTCCTGCTATCCCTCACCTGGTAGAAAGGGACACACACACAACCCCCCGCCACCACCACACTTGGCCTTTCCAGTTCAATGCCATGAATAACACAGACCTTGGGGCACATGCCCAGCGCGGACCTTGGGGGCATTCCCTCCCAGAACCTGACCGGTGGCTGGGCTCCCCCTCCTCTAACGCTGTGCCACACCCTGTCACCCGTCTGAAGGCAGCACTGTATGCGGCCCCCTATAAGTCCGACTTCCTCAAAGCGCTCTCCAAGGGTCAGAATGTGACGGAGGAGGAATGCCTGGAGAAGATCCGCCTCTTCTTGGTCAATTACACGGCCACCATCGACGTCATCTACGAGATGTACACCAGGATGAACGCCGAGCTCAACTACAAGGTGTAGGCCAGCTCCACAGCGGGTACTCTGGACGGCACACCCCCGGACTGCAGACCCCTTGCAGGAACAGGCAAACCCGAATCACTGTGAATCTGGCTGGGCCAGCTGCCCCTGCCCGTGGCGCGCCCCCAGAGCAGCCTTGAGTCGGGCCAGGGTCCGCAGGGCCTGGTCTTTTAAAAGTCACGTTTGGGATCTGTCCTCCTGGAGCAATAAATAACCGTCACACTTCCGAATCTCCTTTGAATTTCATGACAGCACAGACTGACTTCATGCCTTCATTTCAGTGTGGTAAAAATCAATTAATATTTCTAATAAATCACGTCCTAGGGTTTTTTGGTCTCCTCCAGCCTCCATTCGGAGCATGACTCTGGGTGGGGGAAGTGGTGTTAGATCCGTCGCTTTGAAAATAGGCACGTGTCTTTCTGAGGAGCTGGCTGAATGATATTCTGAGTGTTTTAAGGACCATGAGGGGGTTTGATCTGAAATTATACAGGGCCCCTCTTGTGGGATTGTTTTTCTTTTTAAAGCAAACTGGTGTGTGTGCTCATGTGGTTTGCACAGCCGAACCTCCAGCACTGTCATTAGGGCCCTCTCTTACTGTCTTCCCAGACAGTGTTTTTTATAGCTGAAACCAACCAGCAAGCCTTTGATGACCAAGGGGAGGCTTATTTTAAAGCTATCAGACACAAATAACCGACTGTAGATGACTGCATTTGCATTCTTCTGCATAATTACCTTCTTCAGGGACAGCCTTTCCAACCTAAGCAACTACCTACCATGTGTATTCTTTTGAGGGAGAGAGGATGAACCCATGAACACGCCTTACTGCCTTAACTGTCCTTCCTGGCTCTAAAAAGAATTGTCTTTTTAAAGTGTCGGGATGACCAAAGCAACCCACAAAGAATTGATGTATGTTTAAAAACCCAATGAGGAACAATTGGTGATTTTTATGCAGAAACTAAATAATCCTTAATAAATAAATCTCTATTTTGGAATCACATTGGTGTGCTGTTTTGATTCTTGATTTTTTTTTTTTCCTTGTTCTTTCTGGATCAAAGGATACAACTGGGGACCAGCCAAGGACTTGCTTTTTAGTCTCTGGGTCCTATTTTCTGGTTTTGAAAAATAGAACTGGATGCCATGCTGAGAAACTGACATGTCCCAGAACAATCTTTATTTCTAGCTTCTTAGAGAAATCAAACTGCCTGGCTGGAAGTGAGAGATGACTGCCCCCTTGGCTGGAAGGGGCAATTGGGTGAATACACTTACACTTTGCCTCAGTCTCCACCAATCCCTATTGCCTCCCCAACCCTGTAACCGTTGGTTATTTGCACTTTATCATGGGCAGGTGCTTTTTCTGGTACTAGGGTTAAATGTGGAGGAAAACATTGTACTTCATTCCTGCTCCTGCATAACACACAGTCTAGTGGGCAAGATGGACCAGTAAATCAGCAGAGGTAATATAGAGTGGTCAGCACCCAGAGGGAGCCTGAGTCCACAGACTGGGGCGCACACTGAACCTCGATGGAAAAGTTGGGGTTGTGAGGATCCCAGCAGAGGAGGGAGAGGGGACACTCCAGTTCATAGGTAATGTCCTTTTGGCTTGACCCAGAGCAGGCTGTGTGTATGTGAGACATCATACCACTGAGGAATTTGAGCTTGTCTGAAAACTGTGGAACATCTTCAGAGGTCTTGTGCACAATCAGCCGGATATCCAGTTTGGAAGGTTCCCTCTGATGTGGCCAAGGGTTAGAAGTCTGAACTAAGTTTTTTGCTGTCTCTGATTTTTCCCTTTGAATATAAAATTCTGCCAACAAATTTTTAAAATTCTGTGTGTGTGTATATATATATTTTACAAAGAACTTTTTGGGGACTTCCCTCGCAGTCCAGTAGTTAAGATCTCACTTTCTAATGCAGGGAGTGCAGGTTCGATCCCTGGTTGGGGAGCTAAGATCCAGCATACCTCGTGGCCAAAAAACCAAAACATAAAACAGAAACAATATTGTAACAGATTTTCAATAAAGGCTTTAAGAATGGTCCACATTAAAAAAAAAAGTTTTCTGCATGTTTCCAACATAATATAGTGACACCAGGAAGGCAGTTTCTCTGTGGAAGGTCAGAATTTTCCCAGGACAGCCTTTATTCCTGGTACCTGCCTGGCCCCAGGAGCACTTTGGGATTGTGACCCCAGAGATGAAGTCAGCAGTGCATCTATGCCTTCTCATGTCATTCTTGTCAGAGTGGGACTCACTTCTGCCTGGGGCAGGGAGGAAGGAACACACATTGAGCACCAGCTGTATACCAGGCCCTGCACAAGTACTTTGTATACATCATTTCACAAGTGCCCTGACTTGGGCATCAGAAGCTGCATTTATCAGATTAAGAGACTGAACACCCCAGGGATGGGGCAAGAGGACTCAGCCAGGGTGATCCTGCCAGGTCTGGGGGCACCTCAGGCTCTCATCTGACTCCATATCTCCTCCAAGTCTTGCCCGTTTGGATGCCAGCGGACGGAGTGACCCCAAAAGTTTGATAGAGACTGACTCTTGGGACTTACCTGGTGGTCCAGTGGTTAAGACTCTAAGCTTCCACTGCAGGGTGCACCGTTTGCATCCCTGGTTGGGTAAGGTCTGCATGCCGTGTGGTGTGGCCAAATAAGGCTCTAAAAATAAAGTCTATTAAAAAAAGGACTCTCTACTCATTGCTGCATTTAGTTAAACCTGAACTGTGATTCAAATTCTCTTATTATAGACAAGGAACTGAAGCTCACTTCTCCATAAAAAGCCTCCGTTTCCTTTTCCGTACCAGGGAGGTCCCGCCAGTAGCCATTCTCACAGGTTGTGAGGCTTACATTCAATACTTATAGGGAATTCCCAGGTGGTCCAGTGCTTAGGACTCCGAGCACTCGCTGTCGAGGGCCTCTGTTCAATTTCTGGTCAGGGAACTGAGATTCCACAAGCTGCACAGTGGGGCCACACAAAAATAAATGAATGAACGAATAAATACTATTTGTAAAGGAATTATAAACATGAAATAATCTGTCTTAGTGTTAAATTGCACGAATATTTTGGTGTGTGATGTGTATGGTAACGTGATCAAGTGTTGGAGTCTGGCTCTGTTATCTGCTGAGTGACCTTGGGCAAATCGCTGCACCTCTCTGAGCCCCAGTTTCCTTGTCTGTACAATGGGGATAGTAACAGTTCTTCGTTCACTGAGAATCAGTGAAACCGCCCAGGCAAGCGCTTGGCTGCTAATTGTTCAGTGTTGACCCATTNTTTCACTGAAAAAGACCCTGATGCTGGGAAGGACTGAGGGCAGGAGGAGAAGGGGGTGACAGAGGGTGAGATGGTTGGATGGCATCCCTGACTCAATGGACATGACTTCTGAGCAAATCCCGGGAGTGGTGAGAGACCGGGAAGCCTGGCATGCTGCAGCCACGGGGTCGCGAAGACTTAGACATGCCTTAGCAACTGAACAGCAGCAGCTGGTGCCAAGGCCCTGCGGCAGAAGAGAGAGCACTGTTCTTAGAGCAGAGAGAGACCAAAGTGTCTGGAGCCTGATAGTCGAGGGCAGCGAGGGAGGAAATAGCAACGCTGAGGTCCATGTGACTTTGGTTTTCGTTTCAGAACAAAGGAAACCATAAGCCTCTGTGAGTAGAGGGTGACGAAGCCAATTCTCAGCTTAGAAAGCTGTTAGCTGGGATCCTTCCCTCGTCCCACCCTCTGCCTCTTCCTGGTTGGGAAGGTTGAGCCTTCATCACCTATGTGCTGGGGGTCCAGGTCCCAGACCTCTGTGAATGTCCTGGGCCTCTCAGGAAAGTGTTCAGGCCCCTTCACAGTTTCAGTCACCCCTCCCAGGGCCTCCCAGGATCCCCCATGGCCCACCCAAGGACCACATTTGGGAAGGTTGGAATTATTCAGATTCACTGGCACCAAGGTCCCCCTCCCCGCCCCCTCTAGGCCCCAGCTCCAGATGAAGCTAACTTTGAAATGCCCATGGCCAGCTGTGGCCGGGCAACCGCACCCACAGGCCACCAGGCCTGCTGCCCAGCAGACTGGAATCACAGCCAGGGGCTGAGGGCGGAGAGTGGCTGTGTCCATGGCAACGGGCATCTGAGGGGAAGGGCTTCCTCACCACCTGGCCTCAGGTTTCTGCCCCAGAGAGAATTCCAGAAGAGCCCCATTGATGGTCCCTGGCAGGACGAGGCCTCTGGTCCTTGGGACAAGGCCAGCTCTTTGTAGGCCCTAGATAGACAGGCCAGCTGATTGTCCCCAGTCTCTGGGTATCCTGTCTCCACGGCTTCTGGGTGGGGGATGTGATCTCACAGGGGGCCTGCTCCCCTCTGGGGCCAGTTCCCAGAGGAAGACCATCAGACCCCACACCCTCCCGGCTGTGTGACCTGGGGCAGGTTCCCTCACCTCTCTGAGTGCCTTCCTCTCTTGTAGCTGGAAGGGGATCAGTGAGGATCAAGCCTTATGAAACGGCTGGCACACAGCAGGTGCTGCATAAATGCCCCCCCCCACCCCGCTGTTTCTCCTCATCACCTGAGCCCATCCCTGGCACTCAGAGAAAGAGCTGAAAGGCCAATCAGAATTGCTCATCCCCACAACCCCATGCTCTGCAGTCTCACCTCGGTGGATGCGAGCAGGGCTTCCCACGTCAGAGGTGAGGGGACTGAGGTCCAGGGGGCAGTGTGGCTGCTAGAGGGGCTGGAGAGTGGGTGTTTGAATTCAGACAGTCCTGTTTCAAATCCTGACTGCATCACCAGCAGGTGCCTCTGGCAGAGGGCTTTTCACTGTGTGGAGCCTCAGTTTGTCCATCTGCAAAAAGGGCTGGAAAAGACCCACCCCTCTGAGGGTTGTAGGGAGGAGGGGATGAGATCGCCCAGGTCTGCAGGTGGTGGTTTTTGGCTGCACCCATGAGTCTGAGAACCACTTCAAGCCCCCAGGAACCTAAACACCAACTCTTGGCCTAAACTGAGCTCTGGAGCTGTGAGACCACCAGCTGAGCTAAAGAGGTGCCTAAGGGGAGAGAGGGAGGGGAGAGGCAGAGAGAGAGCCACGTGAGTGTGGGGAGGGAGAGGAAAAATGTTTCTGCCTGGGGGTGTCGGAGTCACTCTCTGCCAGGGAGGCCTGTTGTCTGCTGGACTCAGTAGTTCTCATCTGTAAAATGGAGATGCTGATGCCAACTCACCAGATTACTGGGAAGGAAGATGCATAAGGGGGAGTGCTGGGTAAATGTGGGAGCGCTCTGAGGGGGATGCTAATCTTGGTGAGGACCCTACAGTGCCTGCCCCCACAGGACTATTTACTGAACGTTGCTGTGTCCCGCCGTTGCCCGACCCTCACGAGCATCATCACGTTTAACCTTCCCAACAGTGTGAGGTAGGTTTCTGTCCCCACGTAGATGAAGGGGTGAAGCTCAGAGAAGCAGGGGTACCTGCCCGAGGTTACACAGCTTCGAAATACAGTATAGCCCCACCCAGATCCTCCAGATCCTTTTCAGAGAGCGTGTTCTTTTTTTTTCTAATCTCTTGTAACAGATGTATTGAAATACAGTGTGCAGACCATGCAGTGTGCTCATTGGATGTGTATTATTCAGTGGTTTTTATATATTCACAGATAGGTGCAATTCTTAACGCAGCAATTTTAGTACATTCTCATCATCCTAAAGAAGAAAAAAAACCCATACCCTTTAACTGTCACCCCTCCAAGCCTCTCCAGCCCCTTGAAAACACTAGTCTAAGTTCTGTCTCAGCGGATTTGCTTCTCCTGGACATTTTGTGTAGAGGGAATCGTATGGCCTTTGATGTCTGGCTCTTTTAACTCAGCATAATGTTTTCAGGGTGTTTTTTTCTACTCAGCATAATGTTGTCCACATTGCAGCAAATATCAATTCTTTTTTCTTTTCTCTTTTTTTTTTTTTTGCCTAGCTGTATGGCATGTGTACCTGCATGCTCAATCACTTTGTGTCCAGCTCTTTGCAACCCTGTGGACTGTAGCCTACCAGGGACTCTCCAGGCAAGAATACTGGAGTGGATTGCCAAATCCTCCTCCAGGAGATCTCCTTGACCCAGGGATCGAACCTGCGACTCCTGCATCTCCTGTGTTGCAGGCAGGCTCTTTACCCACTGAGCCACCTGGGAAGCCCGCTGTGTGGCATGGAGGATGCTAATTCCCTGACCAGGGATTGAACCCAGACTCCCTGCTGTGGAGTCCTAACCACTGGACCACCAGGGAATTACTTCATTCTTTTTACTGCATAATATTCAACAGTATAGATATACCACATTTCTTTAATCTGCTCATCATTTGATTGTTGCAGTTTTGGCTAGTATGAGTGATGTTGTGTGAACATTTGTATACAAGTTTTTTGTGTTCATCTGCTTTCATTTCTTTTGGCTGTCTCCCACAGAGTGGAATTGCTGGGTCATATGGTAACTCTATAATTAACTTTTCGAGGAACTGCCAGATTTTTCCACAGTGATTGCCCCATTTTGTATTCCCACCAGCCATGGATGACGGTCCCAGCTTCCCTCCTTCTTTGCTAAAACATGTTATGATCTGCCTTTTTGAGACTGTATTCTCATTGACTCTGCTGTACTACGGAGTCTGCCGGGTTTGGTTTCAAATGCTACCAGCTGTAGTCTGTTGGGCACACGGGCTCTCTGTGTCCTTTCATGGGAAATGACATAAGAATCTCAATTTTACAGCCACCAAGAACCTGCTGTAGAGCACAGGGAACTCTGCTCAATGTTACATGGCAGCCTGGATGTGAGGGGAGTTTGGGGGAGAATGGATACATGTATGTGTATGTCTGAGTCTCTTCGTTGTCCACCTGAAACTATCACAACATTGTCAATCAGCTATAACCCAATACAAAATAAAAAGTTAAAGAAAAAAAGAATCCCTCCTTCCCGGCTGTCAGGAGGTGACCCGCAGAGTCAGGGCTATGCTAACTGTACAGTGAGGTACACACGTCTTGTTTTTCTAATCCAGGGCAGGTGCAGTCTGTATAAAGTTCCTGAGATGCAACCCACCTGGTTCACGGTCTCTCTCCAACACTGGCACTGATTCTGGCATACAGCAGGCGCTTGCTAAGTGTGGACCCTTGGTGCTGCCCAGGAACCTCCCCTAGTGGAAGTGGCCGAGCCCCCTGCCCGCCCAGGGACCCTGAGACCCGTTTGGGAGAAGGCGCTGGGCTGCCCTGCAGCCTCTCCTGGACTCTCCGTCTGCTTTAATGGCTTTGAAATCTTTTCCTTCCCTAAGAGGAAAAGTTCTTTCTGTCGAGAATCTCTCGTCCTCTCAGAGCAGAGGCTGGACAGTTTTGCCAGTGACAAAAACGGTGACCGCCACTGCCGTCATATCCTAGCAGTGATTGCTGTTCATATTTAGTCAAACCAGTGAGCATTTGCTGGGTGCCCTGAGCACCCTGCTTTCTCTTCCTACTCCCCTTTTCCCTGCCAGGCAGGCCCGCAGGCTTTCCATCAGCCAGTACTTTTCCCTCAATTTTTCTTTTATTGCGGTAAAACACATGTAATGGAATTTGCTTTCGTAAGCCATTTGTGTATACAGTTCGGAGGCGTGAAGATCATTCATACTGTTGTACCAGCATCACTGTTGCAGGAAGGGGGGTCCCCTTCCAGGGCCCGAGGGTGGGCTCTGGTCTAGCACTCAGAAAGGAATTGTCCGAAGAGACACACGTGCTGACGAAGCAAGAGACTATTGGGGAGGGGCGCCCGGGGGGAGAGCAGCAGGGTAAGGGAACCCAGGAGGACTGCTCTGCCCCGAGGCTCCCAGTCTTGGGTTTTATGCTGATGGGGTTAGCTTCCAGGTTGTCTTGGCCAATCATTCCGACTCAGGTGGTCACCTCCCTGGTGGTGCACGCAGAGCTTAGCTAGGATGGATTCCAGTGGGAAGGATTCTGGGAGGTCGGCAGGACAGATGGACCAGAGTCTCCGCTCTCCTTTTGACCTTTCCTGAATTGGTGGCTTGTCAGTTCCGTGTTCCTTACCAGGACCTCCTGTCGTAAGATAACTCACGCAGGTGGTTACTGCAGTGCCTGGCATTTCAGTCAGTGGTTCCCTTAACATCACCCCCATCCGTCTCCAGAACTCTTGTCATCTTACAAAACTGAAAGTCTGTACCCATTAAACTCCCACCCCCACCAGCTCAACCAACCAGTATCTTAAAAGAACCTACTAAGTACCAGAAGCTGGTCCAGCAAACAAGACAGACACAGTCCTTGCCTCGGGGGAACTGATACCCATTGTTCAGATGAGAACACTGGGGCACTGAGAGGAAGAGGCTCTTGCTCACAGCCCCTACCTCATCAGCGGCAAAGCAGAGTTTGAGCTCACAGTGGGCACAGGGGCCAAGATCCAGCCTCCTGGCCCATGATGAGTCACTTCCTTGTATGGGGCCTCAGTGGGCCAGTCTGTGAAATGGGGGTCAGGAGGAAGTAGGGTTAGCCATACTGACGCTGAGGGCTCCTGCCTCTTCCCCCTCACTCTGGAGAAAAGCAAACATCATCCCTGACCCTATCTCCTCCAGTCCCCTCCAGCACCCTCCAAAGCCCGCCAGGCTTCTCTGTCCATAGGATTCTCCAGGCAAGAACACTGGTGTGGGTAGCCATGCCCTTCTCCAGGGGATCTTCCTGACCCAGGCATTGAACCCAGGTCTCCTGCACTGCAGGCAGATTCTTTACCATCTGAGCCTCCAGGGAAGCCCCCAGCATCCTCCTACTGAATTATCCTTTTTTTTTTTTTTTAATATTTGCTTATTTATCTGGCTGTGCCAGGTCTCAGTTGTGGCATGTGGGATCTAGTTCCCTGACCAGGGACTGAACCCAGCTCCCCTGCATTGGGAACGCAGAGGCTTACCTCCCGGACCACTAGGGAAGCCCCTCTTTTTTTTTCTTTTAAGAAGAGACTTTCTCCAGAAATGGGCTCCAGACTAGATATGCCCAGAACTCCTCTGCGTCCCGCCCTGACCCACGCCCAGCCGGAAGGCCCCAAACAGAAGGGCTTTTCCTCCTCAAGGAGGTATAAGGGGCTCTCTGTTTACATTCCTCACTGCCAGATAACTGCCTGTCTGCTCTGTTTAAGATCCTGGAAACCCAGAGGAGAGCGTCCTCTCTCTAAAATCCTCATGGACAGAGCTTTGGAGAGGCCACGGTTCCTTCCGCCCCCATCTCCCATCTGTAAAAGGGGCACAGCAATCCCCGCCACACAGCCTGGGGGGAGGAAGGCTTACTTGACACCCTCCACCCCCATCCCCACCTCTTGCTCAGTGAGTTCTTTACTAAGGTTTCTCTTTTGGTAATTGTTTCAGACTGGCAGTTTGCATTTTATTTTTTGTTTGTTTGGCTACGAGGCATGCAGGATTTTAGTCCCCTGACCAGGGGCTTCCCACGTGGCACTAGTGGTAAAGAACCCGCCTGCCAATGCAGGAGACGTAAGACTCGGGTTCAATCCTGGGTTGGGAGGATCCTTTGGAGGAGTAAATGGCTACCCACTCCGGTATTCTTGTTTGGAGAATTCCATGGACAGAGGAGCTGGTCAGGCTACAGTCCAAAGGGTCTCAAAGAGTTGTGTGACTGAAGCACGTATGCCCAACGAGGGACCGAAGCCATGCCCCTGCAGTGGGGGCACTGGGTCTTAACCACTGGACCACCAGGGGAGTCCTCGGCCGCTGGACTGAACACAGCACTTCCATTGACGTTCTCTCTCTAACAGTCCTCAAATTCCACTTTCTGGCTGCTGAACCAGCGCACCCTGGCAGCTGTTTCTGCTTGTAAGCTGTTGAGGAAGGAGCCACCCCACCGTCTTCCCAATGTGGGAGTCAGCTCAGTTTAGAGAAAAGAATAACAATAAAAAGGGTTAAGGCTGTTCTTCGGCCCGCTGCACGGACCTGGTGCCCTCAGCCTCTTCACTGTGATGTGAGGGGAAACTGAGGCAGAGTAGGGACTGGCTGCTCAGCTGGTGAGTCACAGAGCCAGGGCTTGGGCTCCAGGAGTCTGGCTGGAGTGAGCTGCCTGTCCATGAAGGTATTCAAGTGTCTGGGGTAGAAGGTGGGACTGCGCGGTGGGGCTCACCTTCTCCATAAAAGAACACTGGTTGGTGGCCTACTCAGTACCAGGCTCTGTGCTAGGCACTGGGTAAAGAAGTGAAGTTCAAAGGCGCTCGCGCTGGTTTAGTCCTGGATGGTACTGTCTGTAACAGGTGGCTCCGCTGCTGGACGTCTGGAGCTACCGGAAGGCCGGGACCTAGCGCACACTGGCTCTGAATTGACTGCTGAATGAGCGGAAGCGTGGAGGAATCGGCGACAAGCCTATTACCAGATGGCGAAGCAGTCCCGGGCTGACGAATTCAGGAGCCGGTGGTCTCAGGATTCCAGCCAGAGGGCCCCCCACGCCCCCAACGAAGCGCCTGCCCCTGTACCTGGGGTGATGACGTCCGTTTTCCAGGTGAGGAAACTGAGGCCCCGCCTCCGCCCCCCCCAACCCCCCCTCCCCCCGTCGACCCGTGCCACCCTTCCCGCAGGGGCGCGGGTCCCGGGCACTGGGTAGGCTCGGTGCCTCGCCTCCGCGGCGGGCGACGTGGGCGGGGTGCAGCCCGGGGGCGGCGCGAGCCGAGGAACCTGAGCCCCTGGAGGAGGGACGCGGCGGCTCCGGGCGGGCGCGGGGCGGGCTGCCGGGATTCAGGAAGCGCCGCGCTCCCGGCCGCCGGCGCCCACCGAGCCCTCTCGGAGGTGAG
>SJYQ01092932.1:70542-96274 GCA_006410935.1 Redunca redunca | reverse complement strand
CCCGGAAGAGCTTGATCACGGTGGCCTTGGAGGCTCAGCTGAAGGAGTAAATGCAGATGCTGGGGAAAGAGTATTCAGGCAAAGACCTGACTTCTGCTTGTCACCAGATGGTGGAACTAGCAGAGCTGAGACGTCCCGTTTGTCTGGAGTGTGACACGAACAGGAAGGACAAGGGATCAGACAGGCAGTGGGCTGGGTTAGACCCAGAAGCCCTGCAAGTCCAGCCTGGGAAGGCCACACCGGATGTGTGGTCTGGAAAGGCCCGCGGGAGTCAGGGCTGGGTGGGGAGGCCGGTCCCCAGGTGGAGAAGTCATCCAGCCAGAGGTGTGAGGCCCCAGATAGGGGCTGGCACGCCAGGTAGGCGGCTGGAAGATGTGGGAGGGAAAGCACTATGCAAGACTTGATCTCAGGGCTCCCGGCACGTGGTGCGTGATTAACCCCACTTGCATGGTTGAGTGCCCGAACACAGCGTTTTGAGAGGGCCAGAGTCCTTTGAGGGCCTTTGTGTGTCCCTGGGAGGGAGGGGGCCACATGGAGAGCGGCGGCTCTACACCTCCCAGGCCCTCAACCTGGCTTGTGCCTCAGTTTCCCCCATTTGGCTCTAGGAAAAACATTCCAGGCCCCTCCTCAGTTCATGGGGGAACCCAAGGACCAGCTCCTTCTGACTCACGCAGGATCTGGGTAGCCAAGGGAACATTTCCTGCCAGCAGGCCCTCTGGAATGCTCCGTGTTGCCAGGTTGGGGCGGAATTCACCTGTTAAAGATTAATTCAGACCTCTCAAGATGCCTGTGGTCCTGGGACCCGCAGCTGCCACTCTGAACTCTGGGTGCAAGGTTCTGTCTGGCTTCAGCCAAGCATAGGCTGCGTTAGCGGTCATTATGATGATAGTGAGCATTTACTGAGCACTTACTGTGTGCCAGACAGTGAGCCCAAGACCAAGTACATTTGGATGCGAAGCTAGGATGGTGCCCATTTTTGAGAGGGAGGAATTGAGGTCAGGATGGTAAAGTTGCTGGCCCACCTGGGAAGGGCAGAACTAAGATCTGAACTCCATTTATCTGACTCTAAATCATTGCCTAGGAATTTCCGTGGTGGTCTAGTGGCTGAGACTCCACACTCCCAATGCAGGAAGCCCAGGTTCGATTCCTGATCAGGGAACTAGATCACGCAAACCGCCACTAAGACACAGTGCAGCCAGATCAGTAAAAGTAGATAGATATAAAATCCATGTCCCTTAACTTCCAAGGTGGCCTGTCCCCATTTGTCTAGATCTGAGGTCACGGGAAGACAGTCTGCAGTTTAGAGGTAAGAACCTGAATTGTTCAGACAGGCCCGGACTTAACTCCTATGCCTGCTGCCTTCTCCCCAGGGGAGCTCAGGCATGCCGCCGCATCTTTGGGTCTCAGTTTCCTCATCTGTCAGATGGGGCTGTCAGTCCCCTCTCTGCAAGGACAGTCCAAAGCATACAGAGGGGGTTCTGAGGATCTTCCTCATCCTGTCCCCCAGCCTGTTCCAGGGCGCGTTTTCCTCCAGCTCATCCCTCCGAGAGCCCCTCTGTGCCAGGAAGGCGGGAGGAAGGAAGCAGGGGCAAAGCTGGACTTGCACTTGGACAAGAGACGCTGCCTTTGCAGCTTGGAAATACTTCCAGGCCTGACTGAGCGCCAGGGGCTGTCAAAGTTTCCTACTTTCCTGACTTAGTGCTTATGCAAGGGCTGGTTCACAGCCCAAGTCTCAGGCAGTTCCCTCACTCCTGGGGCCTCAGTTTCCTCACCTGTAAAATGGGGTGATGACTGTGCAGGCTTTGTGGGGGTGGTCGTGGACAGTCTCCAGAGCAGCACAGACTGTTGAGCGTGTAACCATGTCTGTTGCCTGACGGTCTATTGCCTTGATGGGGTTGTAGCATCACCCCCACTGGAGCTGGGCAAGGCAGGAATGCTGAGTCCCATTTTACAGTAGAGGAAAATGAGGCTCAGAGAGAGGCACAATTTGCCTAGGGATGCCCCGCCGGCTTATGGAAGAGCTGGACCTGAAAGCTAGGTCCCAGTGACCCCTAGGGTCCCTGAAAAGCCCAGTGGCTGGCCCAACTTCCTTCCCAGAAAGCCACTGGGACTGTCCGCTCTTGGAGTCTGACCCACTTCCGTTCACATCCCAGCTTGGCCACTTGCTGCTGTGTGACTTCAGGAAGTGGCTTAACCTCTCTGTTTCTGGGGCTGCCACCCCCGGGGTTTGCAGGACGTCACAGGAAAACCAGTTGAGGGGGATTTGGATCCTTCTGGCTGCCCACTCCTGCCCTGGCCTGGGCTCCCCCTGCCTCAAGTGCCCTGGAGTTCCCTTGAGCTGTCACCCTGGCCGAGCAGGAATGAGGAAGGGAGGCCAGGCCCTTGCTTTCACTGTGACTCCAATTTCCTTCCCACCTCTGAGCCCCATCCTGGTCATCGGCTTCCCCCTTTTGCCCTTCTGGCTGTGTGACCTCAGGCCGGTCACGCCATCTCCCTGAGCTTGTTTCCTCATCAGTGACAGTCACAGATGGCACACCAGGGGCATCAGAGGCCCTCACAGGTCTGCTCCAGATGAGATCAGAGGGTGGGAAAGGCTTGGGAAGGAGGTGGTGGCATGGGGGCAGACAGGAGGGCCATTGACCAAATGGGAGTGAGCTTATTTTTCTTTGGGTGGTGAGTAACGGCCATCCCTCCCACCCCGCCCTGCCCACCCGTGGCACAAAGAGCTCCTCAGTCTCACCGGACACCAGTTTTTCCCCGAGGGTGGAGTGGCCTGGCTTCCACCCGACTGACCAGGAAGGCTGACCACCTTCTGGGATGGCTCGTCAAGGGTGTGTATGGAGCAGGCACTTCCAGTGCGTGTCCCCAGTGGGTGCCCCCAGGCTCAGGGGAGACCCTGGCGGCCAAAGGGCCCACAGATCTTGGGCGGGGACCAGCTGGCCTGGTTCACTCCTGTCCCTGTGCCCCCTGGCAGAGAGGAGGGACTCGGGAATACCTGTGGACAGAGCAGACGGGTGAAGCAAGGAAGGACTGAGTAACTCAACAGACAGTCAGCCAGGTGGGGGCATCAGGAAAACCCACCCGCTCAGATTCAGACAGGGACTCGGGCAAGAGTCCTGGCCTGCCTGAGCCTCAGTCTCCTCATCTGCAAAATGGACACATGGTAGCTGTTGCCGTCACGGGAGGATGTTGAACGTCGTAGGTCAGAGAGCCCAGCACGCAGCAGGTGCTCAGTACGTTATCTGGTCAAGGATGGGAAGGAGGGGTTGTGCAGCTGGCTAGTTGGGCAGCGGTGCAGCTGTGAAGGGCTGTCTGTCCTGTGGAGAAGGACTTAACTGCGATTCCTTTCATTTATATCTCTGCGTTCATCCATTTGGTCATTCATTCGGCAAGTATGTCTTGGGCAGCTGCGATGTGCCAGGCCCTGTTCAAGACCCTGGGAACTCTTGTGACTGTAACAGAAGAGGCCCCCGTCCTCCTGGAGCTGGCGTCCAAGTTCCCAACGTCTGGGACAACGTTTTATGAGCCTCCCTTTTGACACCCACAGTCCCAGGCAACCCAGTGGTGGGTGCTTTGATTAGCTCCCTCTTAGAAATGAGGGGACTTCCCTGCTGGTCCAGTGGCTAAGACTCTGCCCTTCCAATGCAGGGGGGTCATGAGTTTGATCCCTGGTTGCTGAACTAAGATTCCCACATGCTGTGCCGTGCAGCCAAAAAAAAAAAAATTAGAAATAAGGAAACTGAGGCTCAGAAAGGTGACATAATTTGCCTGGGGTCACACAGCTACTAAGCGGCAAAGGCACAATGGAAACTGCAAGTCTGTTCTGGCCCACCCCGAGACTTCCAAGGGGCATGGCATTTAGAAAGGTGACCCCAAGGAGAGGGCTTCATACACCCTAAAGGCATGAACTCAAATGGGCTTAAAACCAGGTGGTTGGAATCCCAACCACATTCCCCTCCTGTTGAGTTGTGACCTCAGCTGGGTCTCCTGGTCTGTCCGAGCCTCAGTTTGCTCATCTGTGAAATGGGGCTGAGAGGTCAGTACAAGCGTGCTCAGCACATGATAGGTGTTAGATAAGTGTGGCCCCTCCCCTCCATTCTCCCCAGTCATAGTTTATTCCTTTGAGAATGGAAATGATAATAACTTATAGAGTTGTTTTTTGGATTAAAACAGAAGGTGTATGTGACATGTACCAGGGGGGTGTGGGCACTGCTAACATGGGCATCCAAGCAGTTAGCCAGAGACACCGCTCCTGTTGGCATAGGCTTCAGGTGAGGCGGGCCGGGGCAGAAAGAGGATCTGGAACTGGTTTTCTGCTGCCTGGGGCACCCTTCCCTGGCTCCTGCCTTGCCCATTCATTCCGTGGTGTCTGTTCCTTCCTCTGACTTTTGCCCATGGATGTGAGATGGAAGGGTGGGTGTTGGTCTGCATGTGTGGGTATCCTGCCTCCTCGGGGCCTCAGCCTCCCAGCTGGGTAATGGGGCAGTGATGCAGGAGAGACAGAGACGAGGAGGGGAGAAAAGGCTTTCAGAAGGCGAGGTCTCCGAGCAGAATCACGAGTTTTGGCTTTGGACCTGGGATGTCTGGGTCCCAGTGCTGCCTTGGCCCTGCCCTCTCTGGGCTCTGTCTCCCTAGCTCTTAATTGAAGGAATATTAACAATGAAAAGGCAGCTGCCGTTGTTAACACTTACCACGCACCAGGCACTGGCTTAAACTCATGAATTATCAATTCAATACATTATCTTCCATGATCATTCAGTCCTCATAGCAGCCTTTTGGTGTAAGAGCTATCATTTTATTTTTTCATTCAAAGCATGAACGTAGAGTCCAACCAGTAACTATAAAGCAAATATGTGAGTTTATCCTTCTCACGTGGCAGTGATCATTTCCCCCATTTTACAGATGAGGAAGCTGAGGCCCAGAGAGAAGTGACTTGCTCCCGGCCGCCCTGTCAGGAAGCGGCAGGTGGGGAAGAGAACATGGGTGGGGTGGTTTCTAAGGCTGCAGAATCCTCCCTGGGCTGGGGGTAGGGGGGTGTAGTCTCTGTGGCTGTGACTGTCCTCTGGTAGAGGAGCTGGGCCAGAGAGAAGGGGCTTCCATTTTCCTGGCCTGGGTAGCATCACGCTCTGAGCAGGCCTGAGTTAGAGGGATGGGAGGGGGTGAGGCCTTGGGAGAAGGAGCCAGAGCCTCCTGGGACAGGACCTTCATGTCCTTGAGCACCCCCGCTGTGCACCAGCCCCTGTGCTGCCCCCTCTATAAGCATCTAAGCTCACGACGTCTCCTTGTCACAGCAAGGAAACTGAGGCTGGGGAGGGGACGTGACTTTCCTGAGGTCATCAAGCTGCAAAGGGTTTCTCAGATGTAGCTCACATGCAACTCACCCTTTCAGTATGTGCAGTTTGGTGGTTTTGTAGAATGTTCAGGGTTATAAAGACATCACCACTGTCTAACCCCAGTACATTTTCATCATCCCCAAAATGAACCCTATCCCCACTAGCAGTCACTGTCCCCCCGACTCTCCCAGCTCCTGGCAGCCATCCCTCTGCTTCTTTTCTATGGACGTGCCTGTTCTGGACATTTCATGTACATGGAATCCTATCATACATCACCTTCTGTCTTGCTCGGAGTGTACCCTTAATCCATTCAGGCACACCACCTCCCGGTGCTTCCCACCCTGGGGCGGGAGACCTTGGAAGCGAATGGGCGGCCCTGAGAGCTCGTGTGGGATCCTTGTGTGTCCTGTCGGAGTCCCTCCTGCCAAGGACACCGAGTGAGGTCATGGTCACATCAGCCTTGCCCTCTGTGGGGCCTGGTGAGTCACCCAGCCCTGCCCCTTCTGGGTGGGGGGACCCGACGGGACACTGGGGCTCTGTCTGCCCTGCACAAGCAACCACTGTGAGGCAGACAGGAAGCAGGCAGGGCCGAGACCTGCTAGGTAAATACGGGCTGGCTGGGGAAGGTGCCCTGCGTGGCGTGATGCCCCCCGCTGCTCCCACCCATTGGGCCGGGGGAGCCTCGGCAGCCTGGCCAGGGAGCCAGCCTCCCAGTGGCGGCTGCTCTGAGGTGGCTGCCAGCGTCCCAGGCTCTGGCCCAACTGTTTGGCCCTCCCTGGCTGTCACACCTTCCTGGATCCTCAGTTTGTCTGTTTATCTATCTTCCGATAAAGATACTACTGTCACACTGATGAGGCCGACAACAACCATCTTCTGCTGGGTGTGTGCTCCTTGCCTTCCCTGGTAGCTCAGCGGGTAAAGAATCCACCTGTCCTGGGTCGGGAAGATCCTCTGGAGAAGGGATAGGCTACCCACTCCTGTATTCTTGGGCTTCCCTGGTGCCTCAGACGGTTTAAGAATCTGCCTGCAATGCAGGAGACCTGGGTTCGATCCCTGGGTGGGGAAGATCCCCTGGAGGAGGACATGGCAACCCACTCCAATATTCTTGCCTGGAGAATCCCCATGGACAGAGGAGCCTGGCGGGCTGCATTCTGTGGGTCGCCAAGAGTCGGACGCAGCTGAGCACAGCACGGCGCTTCCTGCCTGGTGCTAGGCTCAGTGCTTCACACACTGTCTTATTTGACCCTCTCAACCATCCCAGGGCAGGCGCGGCGGTCATCACCATTTACAGGTGAGAAAACAGAGGCACAGGAAGGCCGGGTGACTTACCCTGGGTCACACAGCGGTTGAGTGGGCAGTTTGCCTCTGGGGCCCATGGTCCCCACCACCCACCCTGAACCACTCTCCCTCCACCCCCATCATCCATCCTTTTCTTCTCAAGTCCCCTGGTCCTGGTAAAGTATTCACTGAGGGGACTTCCCTGGCAGTCCAGTGGCCAGGACTCGATGCTTGCAGTGTGCAGGGCGTGGGTTTGATCCCTAGTCAGGGAACTAAGATCCCACATACCCCACGGTGTGGCTCAAATAAAAAATAATAAAGCACCCACTAAATGCACAGGTCCTGGGGCCGTGTGAGGCCTCGGCCTGGTTCCACATCTAAGGAGCTGGGCAGCCCTGTGAGAGTGACTCTACCTTTCTGAGCCTCCGTTCCTTGCCTGGCAGGTGGGGGTTTGGATAGAGCTGGCGTTTTCCCTCTCAGTGCCAGCAAGCCTTGGGATCCATCCTCCTAGGCCCTTCCCCACCCACACCATCCCTCCAGGACTGATCTAGAATGATAGGCTAGCCAGGTTACTGCAGGAAGTGGGGGACCGCACAGATGGGGCAGAGAGCCACAGGATGGAGGGGAGTCTGTCTGGGAGCCCAGAACCTCCACCTGATCTGCCTGCCTCCCCCCACCTCCCGGTCCGCCCACCCGCTCACCCATCTTTTCTCTCCTCATTCCTGTCTTCTCCCGATGCCTCAGGCCGCCCTTTCCTTAGTGCCCCCTGCTGTTTCCCAGCCCCACAGCCCGGACCTTGCTGTCTCCTCTGCTCTTTTATCTGTCCCACGTGTCAAGCCCTCCTCCTCGCTGCCTCTTCCTGGGCCCGTCAGGATCAATCAGTGCTGCTTCCTCCTGCCTGTCTCCTTCCAGAACTTCAGGGGACCTTGCCTGACTGTGTAAGCAAGCAGATATTTACTGATGCCTTGGCATAACGCTGAATGCCGGGGAGAGAGCCAACACAGAATATCCCTCCTTCATGGAGCTCATACTCTAGAGGAGAAGAGAGAAAATGAATGAAAGGATGATATAAGTAAAGGTCAAACTTTAATCATGAGAAGTGCATAAAGGGAGGCCCAGTTTGCTGTAAGAGTGAGCACAAGGAGCTGGTTTAGAATGGGGTGGAGTGGGGTGGGGAAGAAGGCCTCTCAGAGGAAGTGCTGGTTAAGATGACACCCAGAGAAAGGGAGCCAGTGGAGGAAGACCAGCCCAGGCAAAGGCCCGGAGCAGGTCAGCCATCTGGTCCCCTCCTAGACTGAGTTCCCCGAGTTTCCACTCGTCTCTGCTTCCCCAGTGCCTTGCACACAGTTGGCACTCAGCAGATGCCTGCTGGTGTGCATCGGTCCCAGCTCCCTGGAATTCCTCCCCTTGGGGTGGAGCAGCCCCTGCACGCCTGAACTTGCCCCCGGATCTAAGCAGCTTTCCTCGCTCACGTAATCAGGAGGATAGGATTTGACAAGGACGTGCCAGGGTTTCCATGAGATCAGGCAAAGCCCCGGGGTAACAGCGAGGGTGGGCCCCTTCTTCTGCCAGAAGAAGGATGCGGGGTATGGAGCCAGAGACCTCCAGCCCACCCCTGCTGAACCCGGGATTGCCAGGGAGAAGGCACCTGCCGTTCATGCGGTCTTGCGGTTTGCTGTTCGTTGAGGGCTTACTCTGTGCCAGGTGCTTGACTCAATTCCTATAATCCTCAGGGTGACCCAGTTAAGTCCCCCAGGGGCAGGTGAGGCCTGCGAGGCTCAGAAAGGCCAAGTGACTTGCTCAGGCTCACCTGGTTAATGAGCATTAGGGTCTGGGCACCAACTTCGATCGGTCTGACGTCAACATGCACGATCTTTCCCAGACCCACCAGCTCCCACCAGGTGCCCCCTCCTCGGTCGGGCCAGGGAGTGTGGGTTTAGCTGCCCTGACTGAGTCCCCAGGGCCATCAGAGCCAAATGCGTGAACTTCAGCCATGTTTCTGGAGAGCTTGGGGTCTGAACCGGGCAGAGAGGAAGACCTGGGGGGCCCCTGGTCTCCTGATCTCCTCACCCTGCTCTCGTGAATTCGCCGCTCCCAGGCCCTTCCTGTCTAACGAACTCTCGTCCCCAGACATGCCGCAGCTTCTTGCTCTGTCTGGCTATTTGCTCTGTTCTCTCACCAGGTCAGCCCCAGGAGGGCAGGAGTTCTTTGTCTTGCTCACATCTGTGTCCCCAAGACCTGGCACAGGACAGATGCTCAGGAAACGTTACTGAGTAAATACCTGGGCAAATGGCTTCCAGTGCTGGTCTTTGGGCCTGGGATTCAGACCCGTCCGTCCTGCCGCAGTCACTGTCTGTGTGTGGACTACTGCTAGTGTATAGTATGATGTGGCTGTGTGTGTTAGTGACTCAGCGGTGTTCAGCTCTTTGTGACCCCATGGACGGTAGCCCATCAAGCTCCTCTGTCCTTGGGATTTCCCAGGCAAGAATGCTGGAGTGGGTTGCCATTCTCTTTTCCAGGGGATCTTCCCAACCCAGGGATTGAACCCAGGTCTCTTGCCTTGCAGGTGGATTCTTTACCATCTGAGACACCTGGGAAGCCTATATGTGTGTGTGTGTGTGTATATATATATATAGAGAGAGAGTTTGGATGCTTAAAAACATTTGAAATCCGCCACGTTAAATGAGTCCAGTGGTCACACAGCCTGTGGGGACGTCCACACTTGGCGTAAATGTCCTTCGTTGAGCCCTCGATATGCTCCTGGTGCCAGCTGGGCGCTGCCCCCTGTGCAGAGGCATTCCCAGGGGCTCACAGTGGGCACACACGTGTATGAGCACAGGGGGAAGAGAGGAGGAAACATACACGATATTTACACGCAGAGGAGAGGCAGGAGGACTCTCAGCCTCCCTTCCCAGCTGGCGGGTACCCCTCCTTCCCCCTAAGTCTGGCACAGATTTGGAATGTGTAATAACAGCCTACAGGGCAAATGAGAACAGGGAGTGATCGCGATCCCCAACCACAGAGAACGGCAGTGTTTGGGGAGGGGATTGCCACAGAGCAGGCTGTGTGTGTCCGCTTGTGAACAGGCATGTACATGCACGCTGGTGTCTGTACACACTTGGGTTGTGTGCTGTGGAGGGAATCCAAGATTGGGAGTCCAGAGTCCAGTTCTTCAAGGTCACTCACTCTGTGTGGCATCATCTCAGAGGCCCCAGTTTTCTCAGCTGTGAAATGGGAGCATTGCAACTTTGCTCACCAGGCCCCGGCGGATTAACTGAGGGAGAGGCTGGGAGGACTTGGTGAATGTTAATAAGGACTGTGAACGCACAGCTAGAGGACCACCCCATGCGTGTACCTGGGGAGGGTGGGGATGCTGGGATTGTATCATAATGGCGATGATGATTCAGGTATTTGTCAAGGGGCCTCCCTGGTTAAGATGCTTAACCGGGTGCTTCTGCTGCAGTGGGCAGAGGTTCAGTCCCTGGTCAGGGAACTAAGATCCTGCGTGCTGCACAGTGTGGCCAGAAAATAGACAAAAAAAAACAAAACACATCTGTCAGGTGCTTATTAGGGGCCCAAGAGACACCTGACCTGCCCATTAACAGCCCTATAGGATAGAAGCTGTTTTGCAACCCTCATTTTGTATGCAGGGAAACTGAGGCTCAGAGAGGTTAGCATGGGCTAATGGTAATAATCCTCTCGAGGGGCCGTTGTGCACCTTGAACAAGATACTCTAAGGGTTTGGTGTGGCACCCGGCCCCCAGGCCATGCTGTCAACTGAGGGGTTAGGGTAGCCCAGCCTCCACAGCCAACTGCCTGGGTCCGAGTCCTGGTTTTGTCACTAGGGGCTTCCCTGCTGGCTCAGACGGTAAAGAAGTTGCCTGCAATGCAGGACTGCTATGCTGTGCTTAGTTGCTCAGTCACGTCCAACTCTTTGCGACCCCATGGTTTGTAGCCCTCCAGGCTCCTCTATCCATGGGGATTCTCCAGGCAAGAATACTGGAGAATACTGCAGTGGGTTGCCATGCCCTCCTGTAGGGAATCTTCCCAACCCAGGGATCGAACCCAGGTCTCCCACATTGCAGGCGGATTCTTTACCATCTGAGCCACTAGGGAAGCCCAAGAGTACTGGAGTAGGTAGCCTATCCCGTCTCCAGGGGAACTTCCCAACCCAGGAATCGCACCAGGGTCTCCTGCATTGCAGGTGGATTCTTTACCAGCTGAGCCGCCAGGGAAGCCCTGCAGTGCAGGAGACCCAGGCTCAGTCCTTGAGTTGGGAGGATTCCCTTGGGGAAGTCGATGGCTACCCACTGCAGTGCGCTTGCCTGGAGAGTTCCATGGACAGAGGAGCCTGGTGGGCTACAGTCCACGGGGTCACAAAGAGTCAGACACGACTGAGCAACTGACACTTTTACTTTTCACTTTCACTTTTTCTGTCACTCACCTGCGATGTGCCCTCAGGCAAGTCACTTAACCTCTCACAGCCTCAGTTTTCCTCATCTGTGAAAGGGGAATTACAGCAGTACCCACCTACCTCCAGAGGTAGATCTCTCAGCCTCAGCACTGTTTTCCGGCTGGGTGGTTCCTTGTGGCAGGCATGGTCCTATGCCTTGTAGGGTGTCTGGCGCTACCCCTGGCCTTGACTCACTAGATGCCATTAGCCCTCTCTCCTCTGCACAGTGTGACAGCCAAGTTTCTGGATATTTCCCAGTGTCCCTGGGGAGCCGAGGCGCCCCTGGCAGAGAACCACTGGTCTAGGGTTCCAGGGAGGACCAGGTGAAAGTGTGTGTGTGAAGAACTTGGACCCCCAAGAGCCCCATGATCACGGTGATGGTGGGGGTTTAGTTCATGATTATCGCGTCACCATAATTAATCCGCTGACATTGATCCCTGTTTGCCTTGTCAAGGCTGCTGGCAGTGAGTGAGTGAGTGACTGACTGAGCAGGGTTTGAACCTGGGACTGGCTGACTCCAGACCCCCTGTTGTGGAGCCCCAGAAACCCTGGATGCTGTCTGAGCTGAGATTTCTTAGAGGAGGGGGTACAGGCATGGTGGGGGCTAGAGGGGCTGCCTCATCTGGCCCCCACCTTGGGTGGAGGGTATCTGGAACCCCATGGGGACCTGGGAGGGGGTGCGGTAATTAAGAAGTATGTGCCTAAACTCCTTCTCTTCCCCTGACCCTGGGGTCCCCACTGAGGTGAGTAGGACTGTGCCCAGGGAAGTCTAATCTGCCCCTCAGTGCCTGCACCCCGGTGGACAGCCCTCCCTGCCTCAACATACCCCCATTCCTTCGTCACAGAGCTGGGACTTGGGGCAGCCCCTAGGGGGTCTTCACTACCCACAGGTGGATTGGAACTAATGTCTCCTGACTCATACTAGCTGTTGGCACCCAGTGGGTGCTTCAAATTCTTGAAGGCACTTGGCATCTCCCAAGCTTTAAGAGGTGTTGTGGTTACCCTGGTTTTACAGGTGGGGAGCTGAGGGCCAGAGAGAGGAAGCGATTTGCCCAAGATCTCACAGCTGCTGATTAACCAGGGCCCAGAGGGGAACCGGGTAAAACCGATTTCAGCACCTTTGCACCAAGCCCTTCCTTCCTTCTCTGATTGTGCTCATCGACACCCCCCAGGTTAATCCCAGGGTCAAACTGGACATGCCTGATCTCATTTAATTCTTCCTGCAAATGTATGAGAAAGCTACTACTATTGTACCCATTTTATAGATAAGGAGACTGAGGCTTGGGACACTCTCTCTAGGTCTTGCTACACGGAAATAGCTTAGCTGGGATTAGAACCCAGGCCTGGAAGAGTCTAAAGTCCAGGCTCTGCCTCCCCATTTGTGCCCAGAGTGCGGCCCGTCTGAGGCAGGAGCTTTGACCCTCTGTGTGCTCCTGCTGTGCCCTCCAAGAGAGGCCTCTTGCAGGGGCCCTCGCCTTCTCTCCTGGCAACCAAAAACAAACAAGGTGGGACCAATCTTTATTTGTTCTGCTAATGTGCGCGGACGGAGAGATGTAGAAAAGAGCTTTTCAGACATTTCTCTGCAGCCTGGGCGAGATGTGAGGAGTTCCTGGGAACTCACCTTTGGTGTTCCAGCCCGCCCCGTGCGTGCTGCAGAGGGCAGGGGGCTGACAGCCAGCAGGCCTTTGTCCCTCCCTTGCCCTTCTCCTGGCTAAACATTGGGCCTGGGAGTCAGAGAGACCTGGGTTCAAGTCCAGCTCTTCTCCTTACAAGCTGTGTGACTGGCCCTCTTCAAGCTCCATTTTCCTCACCTGACAAATGAGAATAAATAACACCGTTATCATCAGGCCGTGTGTCCGTGTGGCACCCCTCAAGGTGCGGGGGTGCAGGCATGTACAAGGCAGAGGCCTTCCCTGCCCTCTGGTACTCACAGCCCGGGATTAACTAATCCCATGAACAAATGGTTGGGGGGGCTTCCCAGAGGAAGTGGCACAAGCTGGGAACACAGGTGGGCAGGAGCTAACCGGGCAAAGAGGGGAGGGAAGGGGTCAGCACTTGGCACTGGGGAGCAGAGTTTGGGCACGGCTAACTAAACCCTCAGAACCTCAGTTTCCCGTTCTGTGAAATGGGGTCATAATGATGGCGCTGGGAAGTTGAGGGTGACTGACTCCCACAATGAGTTCATGTGTATTTGCTGAGCACCTAGTGTGCCTGCAGCATGCATTCATTGGTTATGTTTTAGTAGGTGCTTTCTGTGTGGCAGGCACAGCACAGGCCACTGGATTGCATGCGCTCTGCTTCGTCCCCATTTCACAGATGAGGAAACCGAGGCTGTGAACCATCTGCTTTCCTGTCATATGGTGGCTAAATATGGAACTTGCATTAAAACCCTGCTCTGGGTGCTCCAAAGCTGGTTTGGTTGGCCAGGAGTAAGCCCCAGGCTCTGTGTTTAGGGACCTGGTGTGATTCTGAGGCCCTTCCTTCTCCAGCTGATGTCCAGGGTAGCTGGATGCGAGGCGGACTTGTGTTTCCAGATCCCTGAATGGGGCTCCTGTTGCAGCTCCTGCCGGGGGCTGGCGGCCAACCACATCTGGGAGTGGCCACCCTGCACCCCTGTCATTACAAGGGTGGCTTTGAAGCAGCTGGCAGCGGTGCTGTTTGCCCACGTGGGAGGGGGGCTTCCTGGAGCCGGCCTGACGCCCCTCCCGTTCCCTTGCAGGCCAAGCCGTGTGAACCGGTCCCCGGGGCAGCATGGCGGATCCAGGCGAAGGCCCCCGTGGG
This sequence comes from Redunca redunca, assembly GCA_006410935.1. Taxonomy (NCBI): domain Eukaryota; kingdom Metazoa; phylum Chordata; class Mammalia; order Artiodactyla; family Bovidae; genus Redunca; species Redunca redunca. The sequence continues at coordinate 82,429 of SJYQ01092932.1, read as the reverse complement.
GCGCCAGGGGAGGCCGCCGAGTCCCCCGGGGATGAGAGTGGGCCCCCCGGCGGGGAGGCCTTCCCCCTGTCGTCGCTGGCCAACCTGTTCGAGGGGGAAGATGGCTCCCCATCGCCCTCCCCGGCTGATGGTGGTCGCTCCGCCGGCCCAGGCGACGGGCGACCAAACCTGCGCATGAAGTTCCAGGGCGCCTTCCGCAAGGGAGTGCCCAACCCCATCGACCTGCTGGAGTCCACCCTGTATGAGTCCTCGGTGGTGCCCGGGCCCAAAAAGGCGCCCATGGACTCGCTCTTTGACTACGGCACCTATCGTCACCACCCCAGTGACAACAAGCGGTGGAGGAGGAAGGTCATAGAGTGAGTATTGCTGGCCGCCCGGCCAAGGGTCTCCTCTGTATTGAATTCGCCCGGCCACCCATCCGTCTACCCACCCACCCATCATCTACTCACTCCTTCATCCAGCTACCTGTCTTTCCACCTAGCCATCCACTCATCCAGTCCATCCATCTACCCGTCCACCTGTCCATCATCTACTCTCTCAAGTATCTGTCTGCCCTTCTATCCATTATGTAGTCTTCCTCTCATACGACCAGCTTTCCATTTGTCCACCGTTTACTCCCCAAACAGCCATCCGTTCTTCTGTCTGCTCACCGTTTCTATTCATCCAGCCAGTCAGCTATCAAACTACTCATCATTCATTCATTTATTCCATTTCCATATCTCTCTTTCGTTATTTCTCTTTCCTTCTCTCTTTCTGTCTTATCAGCTACCTGCCTTTCCACCTGTCCATCCGCTTGTCCAGTTTATCCTCCATCATCACTCATTCGGATACCTATTGACCCATCTATTCCTCTGCCATCTCTCTGTCTAGCCATCTCGGCGTGAAAACCCGTTAGACCCCTCTCAGGCCTCTGTGTGTGTCTGGAGGAGTCTGGAAGTCTGCGTATGTCCTTCTGTCCCCCGATGTTGATCACAGACTCATTTACGCCCTTGGATGAAGCCCAGCCACCTTCTCAGCCCCTGCTTGGTCAGGAGCTGCCTATCTCCTTTGTTTACTTACCGAGTCACCGGTTTGTTCAGTGAAGGTTTTTGGACCACACACTACATGCCAGGTTAGGGGAGGGGTTGGCCCTGGGGCTCCAGGAATGAGCCAGGCCAGATGTTGCCCCTGCTTAGCTTAGATACTGACTAGCTGTCACTGGCACTTTCAGTTTGGAGGGCAGAACACTTAATAAGCAGGTGAGGAGACAGTTCACTTTGGACTCATCTGATGGTCCAGTGGTTAAGACTCCATGCTCCCAATGAAGGGAGTATGGGTTCAGTCCCTGCTCAGGGAGATCACACATGCTGCTTGGTCAGAAAGAAAGAAAGAAATAGTTCACTCTGGGAGAAGGAAATGGCAAGCCACTCCAGTATTCTTGCCTGGAAAAGTCCATGGACAGAGGAGCCTGGTGGGCTGCAGTCCATGGGGTCACATGACTGAGCCTGCGTGCATGAGGAGGGTGGAGGGAGATGGGCTGGTAGCAATAAACTGGTAGAACTGGAAAAAAAAAAAAAAGAAAGTTCACTCTGGGGGAGGTGCTGAGGTGAGAGAGGGAGCTGATACAGGAAACATAATCCAGGTGGACTTCCTGGAGGAGCTGGCATTGAAGCCCAAAGCTAAGGAGTGAGAAAGGGCAGCCACATAGGAGATTCATTGGAAAATCTCCTGATTCTGGGAAAGATTGAGGGCAGGAGGAGAAGGGGATTACAGAGAATGAGATGGTTGGATCTCTTAGACTCAATGGACATGAGTTTGAGAAAACCCCGGGAGGTGGTAAAGAACAGGGAAGCCTGGCGTGCTGCAGTCCATGGGGTCGCAAAGAGTCGGTCATGACTGAGTGACTGAACAACATTCCAGGTGGGGGTTGGAGAAGCTTGAGGTCTGCAAGGAACGCAGTCTGCAAGCTGCAGGATGAACTTTGTAAGCTCCACTCAGAAGTGGAAACAAGCCCAGGACAGTCAGGTGTCCTGGCGCCCAATCTCTTTGGAAGGTTACATTGCACGCTGGTGGGCTCTTCGTCTCCCTTTACCCCTCCTTCAGGCCCTCATCCCCGCCACTACCTCAGACAGCTAGGGCTGATGGCTTTGGAGGGGCTGCAGAGGAGTTGGAGGGGGATGTGGTTGAGCGCTTGAGGTCTTCAGAGACCCCAAAGGCTGCCTCAATGAGGATGGTGGCGGGGCGAGAGTGTTCTTTTCATTTTTGGCTCAAAGGTCACAGTTCAGGAGCAGATGAAATGCGGGCTGCCCTAGCCTGTGTGCCCCCCACCCCAATGTCCAGAAGCACCTCTTCTCCCTTCCCTGGTGCCCCGTCGCTGGAGGCCCCGGCCTGGAGGGCAAGGTCTGGGCCCGGGAACAGCTCAGTGACCCCTCGGCCCTGGGCCCCACCTCCTGTCTGGCTCCCTCTCTGGCCCCCTCCACCCTCCCGTTCGCACACTCTCCTCCTCTCCTGTCCGTCCTGTCTTCATTCACAGCCTCCTCCTGCCCCTGTGTGTGCTGGGCGCTGGTGGGTAAGAATGCGACACAGAGCGTCCCTGCCCTCGGTACCCCTGCGCTAGCTCTGCGCCAGCTCTTTGTCTCTCAAAACCTAGCGCACAGTAGGTGCCCAGTGAATGCTTCTTGAATGGCTGATTGACTGTTTTTTCCCTTCTTTCCTTCTCCATCACTTCTCCTCCCCCAGCCCTTCCCACCTTATTCTTTCTCCACCCGCCTCTGCAGCTCAGCGTTTCTTCCACACATACAGGCTCCAGACACCCAGTAGCACTAAATAATAACAGGAACAGCAGCTAACGTTTACCAGTGTTGACTGTGGTGGGGCCTTGAACTAAGCATCTACGTGCACGGCCTCATTTGTCTCAAATGTTTGTTGAATGAATAAATCAAGCAGTGAATGATTTGAATAAATGATAGAGTTGCTTTATCTTTTAGTCTGGTGTTCCTCCTTTCTGTCCTTAGTATCTTTGTCTCTTCCAGTCTCTGGCTTATTAAGCACTTAATAAATGACAAATAGATGGATGGATGGGTGGATGGGTGAATGGATGGATAGAGGGGTGGGAGTGTGGGTAGTGGATGAATTGTGGATGGATGGGTGAGTGAATGGGTGGATGGTTGGATATATGAATGGGTGGATGGATGGATGGATACGTAGATGGATAGATGGATGGGGACCTTGTAAGCTTCTGTCTGTCTCCACCCAGCACACAGTAGGTGCTAGGTAGAGTGTTGGGGTAAAACATTCCTCTGTGTCTCCAGATGTCTCTCCCCTCTCAGCCTGGCCCCTCCCTAGGGCTCCAGCTGCCCTCCCCTACAATCCTCCGCCCTCTAAGGCTGGAGACCATGAGGGTGGGCAGGGGATGAGCCCTCCTATCACCCGCTTCCTCCCCCTTCAGGAAGCAGCCACAGAGCCCCAAAGCTCCCGCACCCCAGCCGCCTCCTATCCTCAAAGTCTTCAACCGGCCTATCCTCTTTGACATCGTGTCCCGGGGCTCCACCGCTGACCTGGATGGGCTGCTCCCCTTCCTGCTGACCCACAAGAAGCGCCTCACGGACGAGGAGTTCCGGGGTGAGCCACCCAAGAATAGCAGGCGGGCCAGCTGGGGTTTGGGGGATGGCATCGGGGGCCCCCTTTCCCGTCAGCATCTTCTCTTGGGTCCGTGGGCTGCACTAGCCAGGAGTAGCACTGGACAGGGAGTCTCGTCCTGTGTGTCCTTTCCCATATTACTTAACCTCTCTGGGCCTTGGCTGCCTTTCTTCATTCAGCCTTTGTTTATGGAAAGTGTCATAGGTAAGCAAGGTCACATTACAGGCTGTTTCTTTACCATCTGAGCCACCAGGGAAGCCCAGAGTCTACACACCTGGGCTCAGATCCCACCTCTACCACTTAAGGGATCCCTGGCTTCTCTGAGCCTCAGTTTCCTCATCTGTATCCTGGGGAATAATCACAGCGCAGCCCTGGCCTCTGCGGCCAGAGAATCCCATAGTGCCGAGCACAAGGCAGCCAGGGTCCCAGAAGCCCCTGTCCTGTCTGGAGGAGCTCTGGAGGGGGTCGCAGGTCATTCCTGCTTCTGCTCTCCAGGTCTGAGCCCCGCCCCTGCCCAGTTTTCTGGCTCCCCACTGTAGACTGGAGCCCAGTCACCACTGCCCTGGGACGTAGCCCAGACAGCTCCCTCCAGCCTCGTCCAGGCTCAAACATCTGCCCCAGGGCACCGGCTCCCTCCACTGCCCGGCCTCTCTGCACATCGGGGAAGGGAGCCTGTGAACCCCTCCACCCAAGTCAGCCACATACTGTGTGCCAGGTACCAGGGAGCTGTCATTAACTGGCCAAGTGACCCCACAAGTCAATATAAAAATGTCGAGAATTGTGGCACCCGCCAGGAAGGAGGGCCTATCTCAGTGGGCTGGCCACAGTAACAGGGCTGACGAAGCTCCAGGGAGATCAGGTATTTGGAGACTTCAGGTATTTCAAGCAAATTAAGCGCCTAAATAGGCTGACCGGGTCTGCAGCGTATTTTTCACATATACCTTTGCCAGCCAGACTCTCTGAACACCAAAATGATGCTCTGCCGTATCACTGTGTCCATCAGAAGAGAATTACTGGACTTACCAAAAGCATTCATTCGTGGTGCCCGGCCAGGGCGCAGATGGTATGGCCTTGTTTGGGGCGTGAGCTTAGAGTTGTGGGGGGAATGGGGTCCCCCCTCCCCTCAGAAGGTCTCCATGATGCTGCCAATCTCATCTGGAGATCAACCACATATAAGCCCTGGCCAAACAGCCCCACCTAGCCCCCAAGTTCACCAGGCAAAAGTGGGGAGCTTTGGGGTGGAGGGAGCCCCTGTGAAACAGAAACCGTGGTGCTTTGCCTTTGGTGGGCAGAGCAGCGCCAGGCTGGACTTGCCAAGACTTCTGGTTTTTCCTGAGTTCAGGACTGGGTCTCTGAGCGCAGGTTGAGTTTGGGCAAGTGGGTCTGCGTGAGCCTGGGTGGGGGGCTCTAAGACCGGCTGGGGAGAGGTTCCTGACATTGTACAGAATAAGGCAGGTGTAGAGGAGGATTTACTGTGAGGCCCACTACTTAGGCTTCAGGACCCTCTCTTGCTCTGGCCCCCAGTACATCCATGGACCTAACTTGGAGTTTGTAGTTGTGAGTTCATTTTCATAAACAGGATCCCCAAATTGCATGTCTCAAGCTCCTCAAACACTGGCTCCACCCCTGCACGTTATTCTAGCCAGAGGTTCATGAGCTCATTAGGGGAGTCAGTGACCACCACCTCAAAAATTTGACAACCTCCTACAGAACAGTTTATTTAGAGCCCCTGGCTCCAGCCTCCCCTGTGGGCAAAGCCACATCGCCACCTGGTGGTGGAGTCCTGTGACTGCAACCAAGCCTGATTTCTGGCTGTCTTGTTCTTGGCTTCGTATCCCAGGACCCAGGTTGGCAGCCCCATACCCTGCTACAGTCCAAATCAACGGTGTGGTCCCACATCCTACATAAACCACTTGAGCCCTTGTGGTTTGGAATTCCTTGCAGGGAATTCCTTGCAGTGCACAGCAAGCCCCTTCACAGAATGTGTATTTACTCAACAAGTGGTTATTGGGCCCCTACCAAGTGTCAGGTGCGGTACTGGCCTGGGGCAAAAAATGATGAACAAAGCAGCCTCAAGTTTCTCTCAGTCTCGGGGGTGAGACCGACATTGATTAAGCAATCACAGAAACAAATGCGCAATTATAACCTGTAACTGTGTGTCCACAAAGAAGCTGTGTTGAAGGATTTGACTTGATCAGGAAAATCTGGGAGAGCTTCTGGGAGGAGGTGACACTTGAGCTGAGTCTGAACGAACTAGAGTTAACCAGGTAAAAACAGGTGGGAGAAGGATTAGAGAGAAGGTTAAAAAGCGGCATGTGCAAAGGCCCTGTGGCTGACCATAACCAGAGCTGAACTCAGTTGCTATGTGGAAAGTGGATTCAAGGATGTCCAGAGAGGCTGTCCAGGATTCAAGGATGTCCAGAGGAAACCAGGCAGGTGTCCTGGGCATGTGAGAGAGATGCTGGCCGGGCCAGGTTGGTGGCAATGGAGAGGGAGAGTGGTGGAGGGCTTGGAGAAACAGGTAAAACTGGTGGGGACTCGCTGGGGGAGAGGGTGTGCGCAAAAGGTAGGATGAAGACGAGTGACAGAGGTTTTGGCTGGCTAGGGACATCAGTGTCTAAGAAGGGGACACATGCAGACCGGGTTGGGGTTTGGGGAATGAAAGATGATGAGGTCAGCATGGAGAGTTGCGACANCCTCGTTGGTCTTGGTCACTGAGGTCTCACCTTTGAGGAGTGGAGCGTCCCCTCGCTTGCCTGAGCCTCAGCTGTCCCGTCAGTGCGGTGGGCATCGTGATGGGATCAGAGGGCTGTGGTGGGCTGTCCTCTCCCCCCCCCCGCAGACCTTATCACTCCCATCCTCTGGTGTGACTTAAGCTGGCACTGATGGTCAGATAGATGCAGGGTCCAAATGGCATCACTACCATGGCCCAGTTGGACCCATGAAAGATTTTAAATTTCACCCCCGCTTAGACACGTTATTCGGGGTTCAGAGACAAAGTTCCTCAAAGAGTCCCTCACAGCCTCCAAGTCGCATGGCCGTACCTCAAATAGCCATGTCCGGCTCCCTGGGGACATCGCCCCCAGACAGTTGCAGTCGGCCAGGGCTTGTTCACACCGGCCATGGGCGCTGTGCCCAGCGTCACGGCATCTCCCCGGGGTGGGGCCCCATCACTGAGCCGGGCCCCCGACTGCCGGCCCTGCAGGAGAGCTGCCCCTGTCGCTGGCTGCCTGCACCAACCAGCCCCACATCGTCAACTACCTGACGGAGAACCCGCACAAGAAGGCGGACATGCGGCGCCAGGACTCCCGCGGCAACACCGTGCTGCACGCGCTGGTGGCCATCGCCGACAACACCCGCGAGAACACCAAGTTCGTCACCAAGATGTACGACCTGCTGCTGCTCAAGTGTGCCCGCCTCTTCCCCGACAGCAACCTGGAGGCCGTGCTCAACAACGACGGCCTCTCGCCCCTCATGATGGCCGCCAAGACGGGCAAGATTGGGGTGAGTGTGGGGCCGGGGTCACTGTACACACACAAGCACGCGCGCGCGCGGGGGAGGCTGGTGCTGGCGTGTTATCAGTGCGCACATTCACTCCCATCCTGCCCACCCCAGAGTGCAGGTGTGCTAGCTCGAGAACTTGCTGTGGCTCCCTATTGTCCAGCAAGGCTGTTCAGCTTCATCCCAGAGCCTCTCTGCTCATCCCACCCCGCTGGATGCTCACCGCCCCACTCCCACCAGCCAGGGCACGCCACTGACAGAGAGCTGCGCCCCAGAGCTGTAGCCCGGCAGTATTCCTCTGCCCTCCATGGCCAGGGTTCTGGCCCAGCCCCTAACCTGCTGTGTGGCCTCAGGGAACATCCTCCTTGTCTCTGAACCTCTGTTTCCTCATGGGGGCTTCCCCGATCACTCGGCGGTAAAGAATCCACCTGCAGTGCAGGAGACACGAGTCCAGTCCCTGGGTCAGGAAGATCTCCTGGAGCAGGAAATGGCAACCCACCCCAGTATTCTTGTCTGGAGAATCCCATGGACAGTGGAGCCTAGCGGGCTACAGCCCATGGGGTCACAAAGAGTCGGAAACCACTGAAGCAACTTAGCATGCTTGCTATTAGCTCATCTGTCAAACAGGATGGTAAGGGCAAGAATTAAACCAGGTGATGTGAGGAAAGTGTCCAGCGGGTGCTCAGTAAATGTTTTCCCTGGCCCGTCCTGCTCTCTGGGGAGGTGCTATTTGCTGGAGTCCCTCCCATGTGAGTGGCCCAGCAGCAGTACCCCTGCCCACACCCCCACAAAACCCCCTGATCCTCCTCCTCCCACACAGATCTTCCAACACATCATCCGTCGGGAGGTGACAGACGAGGACACCAGGCACCTGTCGCGCAAGTTCAAGGACTGGGCCTACGGGCCAGTGTACTCCTCGCTGTACGACCTCTCCTCCCTGGACACGTGTGGGGAGGAGACCTCCGTGCTGGAGATCCTGGTGTACAACAGCAAGATCGAGGTGGGCGCAGGGCAGGAGGGGCCAGAGCAGTGAGTCTGTGGACTGGGTGCAATAGAAGAGGCCAACTGAGTGCCCAGAATGGCATCTGGCATGGGGGGGGAATGGCAGGATTGTAAGGGTCAGACTTCAGGGACATGCAGGACTGGTTTAGGAGCCTGGTGCTGTAACTGACATGCTGTGTGACTCAGGACAAACTCCCCAATCTCTCTGAGTCCCAGCTTCCTCTTTGGTACCATGCAGAGAAAAATAGAGCATTTCCCATTGGGTTGCTGGGAGGACCAAATGAACAGCCAGGCGCAGGGTAAACATTATGTGTCAGCTATTATCATTAGCATTTGTTATATGAAGTTTTTAAAAGCTCTCTTTTTAACTTAGCAGTATTTTATGAACATCGTTCTGCACCATTAAATATTCTTCTGCAGTATCATTGCTGTGTGGAAATGTACCACATTCTAATTAACCATTCCTTTATTCTTGGTCATTTGAGTTTGTTTCTGCACTTAACTATCAGGAATAACATTGCAGTGGCATCTTTGTGGCTACATCATTGCACATATCCTTGATGATAAAGAAACTCAAGTCCTTAAAGAGACAGGATGCTGCACAAATGGGGCAGAACAGAAGGTCTTCCTTCTAGTCCCGGCTCTGTGAGTTTGGACAGATGCCTTCTCATACTGGAGCTCACTTCCCTCATCTTTCAAATCAGTGACCAACCTGATTTAAACTGGGGGTGGTGGTAAGTTTTAGCATCTCTGCTGCAAACTCTGACTGATTGGTAGTGTCTGCCCAGGAAACTGTATAGAGAACTATTGTGTGGGACTCAATTATTGCTGTCTGTCCTGGGTTCAGACTTGGAAAACTGTGGTAAGTCAAGTATTTATCATCCTGGGGCTAAATTTCCCAGTTCCCACTTCCTGAATCAGAATGTCTGAGGTTGAAACCCAGGGGGTTATTTATTTATTTGCACTAAAAATTTTTTGGCTGCAGCATGCAGGAACTTCATTCCCTGACCAGGGCATCTAATTCATGGCCCCTGCCTTGGGAGTTTGGAGGCTAAACTACTGGACCGCCAGGAAAGTCCCCAGGGATTTATGTTTTTTGATAAGCTCCATAGGTGATTTTGGTGCCAGCAACTTGGCAACATCCACTGATTAGAGTTTAGGGACCACAGGAATAGATGTTCTTTCAGGAGCTTTCTAGCTCTGGGTTCTGTGTGTCTAAAGCAGGCTAGAAAGGTAAGTTGGGACAGAACTGGGCAGAGCCTCAAATGCTGAGCCCAGAAGTCGGGGTGTCTGAAGAATGGGTCAGGAGGATAAAGAGCTCTCGGGGGAAGGCGTACTGGAGTCAGCCTGCCCACCCCCTGCCCACCCTGCTCCCCCACAGAACCGCCACGAGATGCTGGCCGTGGAGCCCATCAACGAACTACTGCGGGACAAGTGGCGGAAGTTCGGGGCCGTCTCCTTCTACATCAACGTGGTCTCCTATCTGTGTGCCATGGTCATCTTTACCCTCACTGCCTACTACCAGCCTCTCGAGGGCACTGTGAGTGGCTGCGAGTGCGGCAGGAGCTGGGGCGCAGCTGGGCCCCCTGTGGGAGGGGCTGGAGAAGGCTTGGAACAGGGTGGGAAGGCACCCCCACGCCCGGGGGAGGAGGGGTAAGGGAGGAGGCTCCGCGGACCCAGAGGCTGGGCTGTTGGGGAACATCTGGATTTGGAGGGGCTGGGTGAGGACTTGCATGCCCCTTGCCCCCCCAGCCGCCATACCCTTACCGCACCACGGTGGACTATCTGAGGCTGGCCGGCGAGATCATCACGCTCTTCACTGGGATCCTGTTCTTTTTCACCAACGTGAGCACTTGGCCCCAGCCTTACCCTGCCTGGACCCTCCTCTCTCCACCTCTTTAATCTGTTTAATGTTTGGCCACACCCCATGGCACCGTGAGCTTCCCCCACCGGGGCTCAGACCCTTGCCCCCAGCATTGGGAGTACCGAGTTAGTCTTAACCACTGGACCTTCGGGGGAGTCCCCCTCCACCTCTCTTCGCTCCACTGTCCACTCCACGCTTCTGCTGACTCCACCTCTCTCACCCGCCCCCTCCCCTCCTCCAGATCAAAGACTTGTTCATGAAGAAATGCCCTGGAGTGAACTCTCTCTTCATCGATGGCTCCTTCCAGCTACTCTAGTGAGTAGAGGTCCCTGGGGTGGCAGCTTCTGGGTGAGGAAGGTGGGGTTGGGAGGGACATCCTCGAGGTTTGGTGGTAGGGGGTGTGTGTGACTCTTATTAGGAGTGAACTCACCCAGCCTGATCAGCTACTGTAGCCTAAAGTCAGGCCATTGTCGAGTAAAAGAGTCCTCTGGTTAAAGCAAGATTCTGGTTGCTAGAGAGTTATCACTATATGCACTGTGGGTAGAAATAAATTTAACCTCTTACGCTTGTGATTGATTACTAATGTCTGCCAGGAGTGCCCAAGTTAAAAATCTTAAGGCTGTGTCTGTGTTCAGTGGGAAAGAGTATTGGGATTGATTAATGATGTCTGCCTGGGGCACAAGATGGATTGTGGCATGTGTGTTACATATTTTCCCTTTTTCCCAGAGTTAGAGAACGGTGAAAGTTCTGGGATAGGACTCCATGCTTCCACTGCAGGGGGCACAGGTTTGATCCCTGGCTGGGGAACTAGGATCTCACATGTCACATGGTAGGGAAAAAATTTTTTTTCACTTAGCCACAAAATCTCCACTGAGAACTACTGAATCTTCCTCTAGCAACTCCAAAGGACACCACTTTGGGATCTGGTAGGACCCCAGGAGTTCATGATCTGAGCCACAGTCAGCTCCTGGTCTTGTTTTTGTTGACTGTATAGAGCTTCTCCATCTTTGGCTGCAAAGAATATAATCAATCTGATTTCGGTGTTGACCATCTGGTGATGTCCATGTGTAGAGTCTTCTCTTGTGTTGTTGGAAGAGGGTGTTTGCTATGACCAGTGCATTTTCTTGGCAAAACTCTTATTAGTCTTTGCCCTGCTTCATTCCGCATTCCAAGGCCAAATTTGCCTGTTACTCCAGGTGTTTCTTGACTTCCTACTTTTGCATTCCAGTCCCCTATAATGAAAAGGACATCTTTTTTGGGTGTTAGTTCTAAAAGGTCTCATAGGTCTTCATAAAACCGTTCAACTTCAGCTTCTTCAGCGTTACTGATTGGGGCATAGACTTGGATAACTGTGATATTGAATGGTTTGCCTTGGAGATGAACAGACATCATTCTGTCCTTTTTGAGATTGCATCCAACTACTGCATTTCGGACTCTTTTGTTGACCAAATTGAAGAAAGTAGGGAAAACCGAACCTAAATCAAATCCCTTATGATTATACAGTGGAAGTGACAAGTAGATTTAAGGGCCTAGAGCTGATAGATAGAGTGCCTGATGAACTATGGAATGAGGTTCATGGCATTGTACAGGAGACAGAGATCAAGACCATCCCAATGGAAAAGAAATGCAAAAAAGCAAAATGGCTGCCTGGGGAGGCCTTACAAATAGCTGTGAAAAGAAGAGAGGTGAAAAGCAAAGGAGAAAAGGAAAGATATAAGCATCTGAATGCAGAGTTCCAGAAAATAGCAAGAAGAGATAACAAGGCCTTCTTCAGTGATCAATGCAAAGAAATAGAGGAAAAGAACAGAATGGGAAAGACTAGAGATCTCTTCAAGAAAATTAGAGATACCAAGGCAACATTTCATGCAAAGATGGGCTCAATAAAGGACAGAAATTGTATGG